>CAUYMX010032402.1:0-23257 GCA_963573855.1 Lepilemur septentrionalis
ATGTTTCTGCTGGTCCTTGACTGTATGTGTTTCTGAGACTGAGAAGAATGCAGTGTAATCACCTTCTTTTTATTTGTTTATTTTTATTTCAGCATATTATGGGGGTACAAATGTTAAGGTTATGTATATTGCCCTTGCCCCTCCCCCCTCGAGTCAGAGCTTCAAGCCTGACCATCCCCCAGACGGTGCACATCGCACTCATTATGCATGTATATACCCATCCCCTCCTCCCCCCTCCCGTCTGCCTGACACCCGATAAATGTTGTTCCTATGTGTCCACTTAGGTGTTGATCAGGTAATACCAATTTGCTGGTGAGTACATGTGATGCCTGTCCATCCATTCTTGGGATAGTTCACTTAGTAGAATGGGTTTCAGCTCTATCCAGGAAAATACAAGAGGTGCTATATCACCATTGTTTCTTATAGATGAAATGTGGTATACATATACCACATTTTATTAATCCACTCACGTATTGATGGGCACTTGGGTTGTTTTTACAACTTTGCAATTGCTTTTAGTTACTTTAAAACATACAATAACTTAAATACTTACTGAGCACTTCTAATGTGCCAAACACTGTCTTGAATTCTGGAAATATATTTGTGACTAAACACAAAAATCTCTGTACTCATGTAGAATTGGATTTTTTCCCTTATCTTAATAATGACAATTTATTCTAACTTATTTGAAACATAAATGCATGTTATAAAATATTTATTACTGGGAAAAGTAGATAAAATTACAGGAAATATAAATTTCCTATTACATCCTTATTATATCTAAATACAAAGCCAATGTTTTCAGTAATAATGTAATCTTATCTAACTCCATCATAGTCCATTTAATATGAATTAAATCCCTATGATTTATAGGGCTAGAATATTAAATAATATGTTTATGTATTATTCTTACCTGATCAAATTAATATATTTTGGCTTTAGTTATCTGATAAAATTCTTGCTGTTCAACTAAGTAGGTTGGCACTGATTATACATAATTATCCAGAAAGTCTCCTTATAGAAGTAGAATGTTCATAAATTTCAAGAAAGTGTGAGGGTACTATTTTCTAGGAAAATTAAACAATGTGTCATTATAAGAAAATAATGGTATGCTCTAAAAAAAGGCCATTTGAAGATAATCATCAAATTTAAGAAAATATTTACCTAAAGATGATGATTAAATTAAATAAACAGGCAGTAAGGTTAACAAAATCATAATCTGTACAATCCTTATGGAATTTCTAAATCATTCTAATCTCTAGATGATCACTTTGCTATAATCCAAATGGATTTATAAGAAACTCTTCCAGTTCAATGTTATTTCTCTTCTACTTCCTCCCAGGAAATATTACATTTTTATTATCTAAAGATTTCAGTATATACTTAATTATATAACTATGGTCCCTTTAATCCTTTAAACTGTGATTTATTAATTGGATAATATGCTAGAGATTAATTCTTCTCAAATGTCAGTTGTAATTTCTCAATTATGATTTGATCATAACTTAAACTTTATTTTATATTTCATATAACAGTTTTCTCTTATCTACTTATCACTCAGCTACACCAAGGTAGTTGCCCTGTGACTTCCGAGTTTAACAGAAAATACAATCTTGCTCCATAAATGCGAACATTTGTTCAGATTATATTAATCCATGCTCAGTTGTTTTTATTCACTCTGACTTTACTGAAGAATCAATTCCTCAATCTCATTTAATTCTTTTTTTTTTCAACAAACATGTTTCCAGCATCTCTTTTATATTTGAGACTGATGATACAGGCAAAAATCTTGGAACTTTGTTCTCCAGAGAAGACAACCAACAACCAAAATAATAAATGAGATAATTGCAAATTAAGGTAATGTCTGAGAAGATAACAAACAAACAAAAAAATAGCATAGTAAAATAACTGTGGGATACTTCATTGCAAAGAGGTTCTCTTGAAGAGAAAAAAGAGACCTAAAGAGAAAGAAATGGCCATGTGCAAATCTGGGGTAAGGACATTTCTGTAGAGGATACATGATGAACATTTTCCCAAATATAAATGGTATGCATGTTTGAGAAATAAATAAGGGCTTGTTTAAAAGCACTGCATATAGAGTTGTATGATAAAGAGATAATGGTTTGATATAAAATTGAGATACAAGTCAGAGATGGGGCAGATTATGTAAGATCTTGAGAGTCAGGATAAATTTGATCTTATCCTAAGAAAAGTGGAAGCTATTGAATTATTTTACATAGGGAGTTATAAGATCTGTTTTTCCTATAAGATAATTCTGTGAAGAATTTCTTAGGGAAGGACAAAGCTGAGCCTATTCTACTAAGTGAAGTATCATAAGAATGAAAAAGAAGCACCACATGTACTCACCATTAAACTGGTATTAACTGATCAGCATTTCTGTGCACACATAGCAGTAACATTCATTTGGTATTGGGCAGGTGGGAGGAGGAAGAAGGGGATGGGTATATTCACACCTAATGGGTGCGGTGCGCACCATCTGGGGGATGGACACACTTGAAGCTCTGATTCAGGTGGGGAAAAGGCAAAATATGTAACCTATGTAATATCTATATCCCCATAGTATGCTGAAATAAACAAAAAATAATGAAAGTAAGGAGACTGAGAATATCTCTACAGCAATTCAGGAAAGAGATGGCAACGATTTCAACTAAAATGATGACAGTGGAGAAAAAAGACATATTTAAGATGGACTTTTAAATTAGAAAGGACTGGGCACTGAACAAGGAGAGTGAGAGTAAGAGAGTTATCAAGCATAGTTTCCACATTGTTTACTTGGATCACTGCGCGGATAGTGGTTCCTATAGCCAAGATGAGTAAGACTACCATATGACACTGAAATTCCATTCTTACGTATACGCAAAAGGAAATTGAAAGCAGAAATACACACAAAATATTGTACATAAATATTCATAGTAGTGCTACTCATAATTGGCAAGAAGTGGAAACTCAAATGTCAAAATCAGAAAATGATTGTACATACTCAGGGAAAGACACAGGCTTAGAAAAGGCATGAAAAGACCTTAAATTATTTTACACCTTAGGCTCATTCTCAGCAAGAGTCAGCCTACAAAAATTAAAATAATAATACACAAAAATATAATAAAAACTGCAAAACCTGGTGATACGGGAGAATTTGATTTTCAGATTTATCACATTATTAGATTTAAATGTCCATTTTTAAACAAACATCACAAGGCAAGGCATAGTGAAAGAAGGAAACAGGAAAACATAGCCCATTGAAAGGGGGAAAAATCAACAGATGCTGTCCCTGAAAATTAGCTGGTGGCAGATCTATGAGACAAACACTTCAAAAAAATTGTATCAAATATTCTCAAAGAACAAGAGAAAGATGTAGAGAAAGTCAAGAAAACGTATGAACAACATAGAAATATCAATAAGGAGATAGAAATTACCTATTTGGTACAATGTACACTATCCAAGCGGTGAGTACACAAAACTCCCAGATTTCACCACTATACAATTATACACGTAATGGAATTCAACTTGTATGTCCTAAAATTATTTAAATAAAAAATAAATATAAAAAGAGACAGAAAATCTGAAAAGAAATAAAAAATATTCTGGAACTATAAAGTACAATAACAGAAATAAAAATTGTCTAGAGAAATTCAAAGGCAGATTTGAGCAGGTAGAAGAAAAAAATTCAGTGGGCTTGAATATGGATAATAGAAATTATGGAGTAAAAAGAAGGGAAAAGAAAAAGACTGAAGAAAAGTAAAAAGAGCTGAAGAGACCTGTGGGACATCATCAAGTGGAACAACACATGCTTTGCATAAGTCTCAGAAGAAGATAGAGAAAGGAAAAAAGAGTATATTTGAAAAATAATGGCTGAAAAATTTCCACATTTGATGACAGGCATGAACATAAACATTAAGAAGCTCAACAAATTCCAAGTAAAATGAAGACAAAGAAACCCAAACTGAGACACATGTAATCAAACTTTGAAAGGCAAAGAGAGAGAATCTTGAAAGCATCAAGAGAGAAGCGACTCCTCATATGAGGAGTCCTCACTCATCATAAATTTTGAAGGCCAGACAATAGTGGGGTTGATATATTAAAAGGCTAAAAAAAAAAAAAAAATCTTTCAATCAATAGTGCTATTGCCGGTAAACTGTCCTTAAAAAACAAGGGAGAAATCAAGACATTCCCAACATAAATAAACCAAAGGTAGGGGAGTTGTTACCACTAGACCTGCCCTAAAGAAATGCTTATGGAGTCCTACAAGGTAAAATGAAAGGACTCTATACATGAACTCAAAACCAAATGAAGAAATAAAGATGTTAATAAGGGAAAATAAATACATGGGCAATTATAAAAGCTACTACTATTGTAACCATGGTTTGTAATTCCATCCTTTGTTTTCTACATGATTTAAGAAACTAATACAGTTTATAAAATTATTAGTCTAAAAGCTAGTATGCAGCAACTTTGATTTAAAGCTCTACATTTTGTTTTACCCATCATTTATGAAATTAATGCTTTGAAAGACTTCTTAGTTTACATTTTGGGGTACTCAATTCCTAAAGATGTAATTTTGTGACATCAACAACTGAAACAGGTGGAAACAGAGGTGTTAAGGAGCAGAATCTTTGTCTGTTATTGAAATTAAGCTGCTATAAATTCAAATTAAAGTTGTATAACTTTAGTAGGTTAAATGTAATTCCTATGGTAACCGCAAAGAAAATAGGTATAGAATATATGCAAAAAGAAATGAGAAAGGAAATTAAACATTTCACTAAAAAAATCAATGAAACATAAAAGAAGATAGTGATGCAGAAAATTATAAGACAAAAATGCCATGCCGAGAACAAATAGCAAAATGGCAGAAGGATTTCTCTCTGTATCAACAATTATTTCAATTGTAAATGGATTAGACCGTCTGATTAAAAGACAGATTGGCAGAATGGATAAAAACACATAATTCAACCATATACTGCCCATAAGAGACTTGCTTTAGATTCATGACACAAATAAGTTGAAAGTGAAAGGAAGAAAAAACATAGTCCACACAAATAGTAAACAAAAGAGAACAAGGTTGGCTGTACTAATTAATATCAGACAAATGTATTTTAAATCAAAAAAATTTTCAAGAGACAAATAAAGGCATTATATACTGATAAAAGTCTTAACATAGAAATAAGATAAAAATCATAAACAATTATACATCTAATGACAAATCATCAAACTACATGAAGCAAGAACTGACAGAACTGAAGGGAGAAATAGTTCTATAATCATAGTTGGAGGCTTTAATTCTCCATTCTCAATAATGACTAGAACAACCACATAGAAGATAATTAAGGCGATAGAAAACTTAACCAACACAATAAAATAGCTACATCTGACAAACATACAGACCATTTTATCCAGCAACATAGCATACACATTCTTCTCATGTGCACATGGGATATTTTCTACGATAGATCATATGTTAGGCTACAAATTAGGTACTATCAAAAAATCCAGGAAATAATAAGTGATGTAGAGAATGTGGGACCCTTTTGCACTTTTGGTAGGAATGTAAAATGATACATCTGCCATGAAAAACAGTATAGTGGTTTCTCAAAAAATTAAAAATAGAATTACTGCATGAATCGGCAATCTCAGTTGTGGACATACACCCCCCAAAACTGAAAGCAGTGTCTCAAAGAAATATTTGTACACTCATTTTTATAGCAGCATTATTCACAACACAATAGCTAAAAAGTGCAAGTAACTCAAGTGTCCATCAATACATGGATAAATAAGTATCATGTAGTACATATGCACAATAGAATAGTATTCAGTTTTAAAAAGGAAGGAAATTCTCATATATGTGACAACATGGATGAATCTTGAGGATATTATACTAAGTAAAACAAGCCAATCACAAAAAGAAATACTGTATGATTCCAATTATACGAGGTAGAAGAGTGAAAATTATAAAGACAGAAAGTAAAATGGCGGTTTCCGGGGCTGTGGGAGTGGAGGGTGGGGGAATTATTGTTTAACTGGCATAGGCTTTTAGTTTTTCAAGATGTAAAGAGTTATGGAGATGGAGGGTGGTGATGGTTGCACAGTAGTATGAATGCATTTAATACTACTGAAGCGTGTGTTTTAAAATGGTTACGATGGTACATTTTATGTTGTGTATATTTTGCCACAATAAAAAAATGGAAATAAAAGGCATAGTTAAGAACATATTTGATATATAGGCAATACGTGGAAGAAACATTAACCAAACTTACATTTGACACAAGAATTCTGTCTATTGAACAATTGCTCGATTGATCTGTTAAAATACACAAAGAAATCATGAAGCTCAGTAAGACAAAGAGTACAAGTAAAATATAGTAAAAAATCTTCAACAGATTCTCACAAAGGGAGATATATAAATAGCCAATAATCACATAAAACATTGCTTAATATGATTATTCATCTCAAAGAAGTGCTGATTAAAATTACTAGAATGTACCATTTTATACCATGTATAGTACTTACACTGAAAACAAACCAATAAAACTGACAATTCCAAGCATTAGAGAGTATGCAGAGCAATTGGAATTATCACATCATCCTTATGGGAATGTAAAATGGTACAACCTCTTTATAAAAATCTTTGGCAGTTTCTTTTAAAGTTAAACATATATCTCCCCTATCACCCAGCTACTGTAATGCAGTCTTCCAGTAACTATAACCATAGAAATTTACCCAGGAGAATTGAAAACCTACTACTTCCATAAAGAAGATGCAAAGAATTTTCATAGCAACTTTGGTCATACTAGCCACAAATGGAAAAAAAAATGGCCATTATTGGGAGAATGGATATAAAATTTATAGAATATTCACACAATGAAATATTATGCAATGGAATAGTATGCCACCAATATTATTACATAAACCATATTTATTATATGTCTATATGATATTTATGTAATAAAAATAGCAAATTAGTGATTCACACAACAGCATGAACAAAAATCTCATAAACATCATTTCGAGTGAAATAAGCTAGACATGAGAATATATGATATATTGTTACATGTATATGATCCTAAAAAGATAAAGTAAATCTAAGCTGTGATGATAGAAATTAGATGAGTAGAGTGTGTTGGAAACGGGAATTGTGAAACTCACTTGAACGACAGGAATATTATATACCTTAAATTGTGTGGGCTTGAAAATAAAGCTCTATACTTCACAAATAAACACATATAAATATGTTAACATAAGGTGTATATTTAGAATTAATAATATATTTTATGTATGTAAATATAATGAAACAAAACAATGAAAAACTAAGGACATACATGCCTTCACCCTTAACCTTCTTCAAACAGATACTCAGAACAATGAGAAGGAGAAATTAATGTGAATTCTTTTTTAAATATCTTAGCGTGCTTTTTTTAAAAATAAGCTCTTGAGAAAATATAAGGGGTGATTTTTAGAATAGCAGAGACTCATGTTCCAAACGCTTCAAAATCCTGCAAAAACAACAAATATGGCAACATTTTTGTCTCAGTAAACTCATATTGGTTGATCACTGTTTTGCTAATAAAGGAAGTTTCTGTTGCTTTTAGTCACCACTGTCGCAGCTAATAGAACTTTGACCAGAACTAATTCAGCTCTGAATTTGACCTGGTATATATATCAGATATGGTGGACTGAATAGGGTTAATGTATCAAAGGCAAAGGAATTGATAACATTATTTGTCTGAATTGAAAACTGCTTGTGAGATATCTCATTCTAAACATGTTCACATTGAGATTCCAATGCATATTTTGAGGAACAGGTCACCATTACATATTTTGCTCCCTAGTTCTTCCCACAATAGCTTCTTTAAACCAAATCCTATATGGTAATGTGGTGAAAATGACCTACAAATCTACTTAATTTCTTTTTAACAAGGATTGGGTTGGCATCATGGTATTAAAATTAAATGTCTCTAACTGACCAGAAGTAAAACTTGTTTTCTTTTAGGCCAGAAATTAATACTATATGCACACAATTCCCTGGATGAAATAAAGTACCTTAGGGACAAAAAAAATTCATTCTCTCCTCCACTTTCCCTCCTTAGAGAGGACAAAAAAGTAAAAGAACTATTCGGGGCTGATAAATAAAGGTATAACTATGTCCACTCTCTTGGAATCAAAATTTTCTCTAAAAGCAAATACTAGCACAGTATAAAAAAGTTAGTCAGCTCTTCAGGAGCTCTGTACAAATGTTGCAGATACAATTTTGCTTTGTTTTATTCCTCTTGAAGGAAGGTAGATTTTTACCAGTGTAAGCATTTTCCTAAATAATAATCTCCCTTAGGAAACTTAAATCTCAACTGTTTATAGGCAGAAAGCATCCTTCCATTATGCCTGTAAAGGATAAGCAAACCCAATGTTGACAACAAAGAATATGAAAGGGAGTAATGGTTTATTTGCCAATAAAAGAAGAGGTGATTGTAAAAGCTTTCATCCAGAAATAGAAAATTTTGGACAGAGGTAGCAAATGAAGGGAGTGGACATATTAAAGATGGGGAATCTCATTATTATGGTCCTCTGAAATTATGGCGGTGGCAAACTCAAATGTGTATAGTGGCCAGGCAAATAGCATAAATAAGTGCAGTAGACAACTCAGGTGAAATGGAGAGTACATATCCCATCTCAAGGAAGCAATGTTTGTCATAGCCAGGCTATTATTAATATTACCAAACTGAAAATGTACATCCAGTGTTTCCAGGACTTCTAAACTTTAATAAGAAGCAAAAAATAAGAGCATTATGACATGGCCTAATTTTAAAATATTGTCTCATCTTAATAAATCATCTTACCCAATCAAATAGAACTAGATTCAGCCTATAGGTCACATTTAGCAAACTGTTTTATAATTAAATATTGGCAAGCAATGGTGCAAGAAGTCACACCACTATCTTCTTGAAGATAGATCTAACTGGCTGAAGATTTCTTGTTCAGGACATAGAGTTCAGCACAAAGTCTGTGACCATAACTCATGGAACTGGTGGTCAAAGTGGAGAAGAAGATCTTCTCTTATGAGTCCTCTGCCTCCAGGAAGAAGTACTTGACTCCCCTGTGTTTAGAGATATGAAAATAATTTATATCTCCTCTTTTCTTAGTCTTTACCTGCTGTTAAGCTTTGATTGAAATCCAGAGTTTCAGCATAAAGTTTATGACACTGAGAATAAACACAGAAAAGCTAGAATTCTCTCAAGGTCTCAGAGGAATATAAGTGGCACAAAGTCAGAAAGTCTAACCTATTTTTTTGCACTTCCCTAGCACTAAGACAAGTTGGCACATTGTAGGAGCTCAGTAAACATACCAGGGAGGATGACTGGAATTTTAAGAGTGCAGAGTCACACTTGGTGAAGTGCGACCGGATCAAGATACTCCAGATGATTTACTTTGTTTTAGTTAGATAATGCTGGCAGCCACTCCGTAAAAGACTAAGAGAAAAAGATGTCCAAGATAGTAAAACCAGGCAAAAGAATTTCTTGGAGGGAGAGAATAAAGAACTAAAACAGTGAGATGAATTACTCACTACAGAGGAAAAAACTCTTTCAAAATTACCCTGATTTGATTAATACACATGATATGCCTATATCAAAACATGAATGTGCCCTATAAATATATACAACTATTATGTACCTATAATAAATAAAGATTTTTATTTTATTTTATTTTGTTTTACAAAATGGGAGATACTCATTTATATGTGGAATCTACAAAAGTTGATCTCATAGAAACAGAGAGTAAAAAGATGGTTACCAGAGGCTGGGGGCTAGGGAGAAGGAAGGATAGGGAAAGAGGAAATGTTGATCAAAGGGCATAAGGTTTCAAGTAGGCTGGAGGAACAAGGGATCTATTGTACTGCATGATGACTACAGTTAATAATAATGTATATTTCAAAATTGCTAAAAAGTAGATTAAAATTCTCATTGCAAAAATACAATAAGTTGGGGAGGTGGTGTTAGGCAGGGGACAAATGTGCAGGTAGCAGATACAGGCCAAGAGGATGGTTCCTAGGGGTGGAGAAGCAGGCCGGGCAGATGGGGCAGAACTAATCAGGGGAAGAGACTGCAGGAAAATACAGAACACCTGATAACCATGTATATCAATCTCCTGGCAACATCCCAAATCTCCCCTCCAGTAAGCTCTCCTCCTGACCAGGCCAATAAAAGGAAACCACCTGGGAGGTCTTAACATCTTTCTTCACTTCTGGAGACTGACTTGTTACTAACTCTGAAATGTATTTTGCACTTTGTATAGCTTCCTTCTTTTATGCAATAGAAGCTGTTTGTCTGGAATTGCTTCCTGTCTGCAATCACTCTGTCACACCAGCCTGCTTGTGATTCTTCAAGCAAGGAGCCAAAGATCCAGGACAACAGTCCACTAAAAGCTGGACCTAACAGTGGTGGATATGTTAGTTAGCTTGGTTGAATTTTTTACAATATATCAAAAATCACACTGTTGCCCATAAATACACAAAATTATTATCAACTAAAAAAATAAATAAATACATAAATAAATTTTAAAAGAAAAAATGGGAGCCACATTTTTCTTTTCTGTGCATTAGAATGATTGGGGTCAAGATTTCAAATCACAAATGTCTCCGAAGTTCTTTGCTTTCTAATGGATTATATTTCTATTTATTTCTCTTACTAAAAGCCACAATTGACCGGCCAAGTAATTGCTTTAATACTTTGATTTTTAAAATGCCTTTAAGATTTCTTTAAATCTGGTCAGATTGTATGAAAACACAAAATATCTCAGTTAAATAATGACAGTATAGGAAACCACTAAATTACAGATGGAAATTATTGACTTTTTGGAGATACCATCAGTTGTCATTTACAGACTAAGAGAATGATTCAGTCTCTAGAGTAATGACATTGTCTCTCTTATAGACAGAACATTGCATTTTAGGTGACTGTCAGAGTTACAGCCTCATACTCTAGTTTCCATAGGTGAAGTAATTTCAATCCACTTAACCCAAAGAGGTAGAATTTAAGAATATCATGTTCTCTTTCTTCCCTCTCTAGCCAATTACAGAAAATCTATTCTTCAAATGGCAGTATCTCATTTACAGATGGCAAGGATTTCCATACTTTAAAAGTAGAATATACGCTATGGACCTTGACTTTGGGCACACTCATTGGATTACTCTTCCCATGTCTTAAGCCCATTGTCTTAGTTTGTATTCCACTGAAATCAGAACCTGAGATGAAGACCTATGTGCAGTAATGTATTTGGTAGATGATCTTAGTAAGTAAAAATAACGAAGTGAGGAGATGAAACCAGAGAATGATGAAAAGTCAGTAAAAGAAGCCTTATTATGGCTACTGTTATGGGCAATGAGGGCCTGATTACCTTGTGACTAAGCGAGTAATACACAAACAGAATGATCCATATACAGAGCAGATGGTTGGAATGTTTACATATTGCCTTGCAGCTCCCATTATTTGAAGAGTGCCTTGGGGCACCGCCATATTTTGAGCCCAAGAGCATGCATTCAAGCTAAGATGGTTCCCTGGTATAGGAAAACATCCTTGAGAGGAAGCAAAGACACAGGAAGCACTTGCCATAAAAAACTGTTCTTATGAAGTGAACTGAGATTACTCAGAACTGCTCATTCCAAATGCAGCTAAAATCAGAGGTCAGCCAGAAGAATGTAGCCTAGGTACCAGAGTAATTTTCTATGTCTACTACAGGAAGTACAAAGGCTTGCTTTCCAGAAATACACTTGTAGGCTTGCTCTCCTCCAGGTGCTCTCACCATTCAGTTGACCTCAATACTCCAAGAAGGCAGTTATGTAAATTTTACTTAAAGTATGCTTTGTAAACACAACTCTTCCTCAGTTTGCCCTAAAATCTCTCTTTGCAATGGGGAGATTGGTAGTATTGTTAGACTAGGTAGTCAGCTAGGTATGAGCAAGGGAGGAGGGAACAGAAAATTTAGTCAGCTGGCTTGAACAAATAAACCTTGAACAAACAGCCCTGGGGAGAAGAAAAGAGCCATTAATTTCCCAGCACTACACAGGTACAAAGTGACTTTTTCCCATTATCTTACAATTATAATAAATTAACATTGTGGTTTTGACCCCCCCTCATGGGAAAAACAGGAGAAATATCAGTAAGAATAGAATGAACACTGACCACTCAGCCATCTTTGACTTCAACAAATAGAAAGGCTCAGAATTTGGGGCAGTTGCTTTTCAAGCCTGCTCACTCCCTTTCTTGAGAGTGTACTTTCACTTCTGCATGAGCCTTTCCTAAGCCTGTCTGTCCACTTTCACTCAATAAACTTGCCACTATTGCTCAGTTGTGTGGACATCTTGAAATGCCTTTCTGTAATGTTAGCAAGAACCTTTACTATGGTGACAGTATTAAAGTATTCTCACTTTGGGTCTTAGGTGTATTTCTTCACATTGACTTTGCCAAAGAACCTTGTACTTTGGAAGTTATTGAGCCTTCATGAATAAACCTGATAATTTAATCTTGTCTTTTGCGTACTCCCTCATGGTTAGAACCTGGGAAAAACAAAGACAACTGCTAGGAATCAAAACCATACCAGAGCCTAAAATAGTTGAATTGTTCAGTAACTATGACTTTTGATACTCACTGGTTTTTAGGGTCATTCTTATTCAAATTTTCTTGCATAATAATGCACTTCTTAATGTTAAGATAAAAATAGATTTTAAAGATATATTTATAGAGGTTCTTTAGGCCTGATTACTCTAATATCAGATGGTCACATTTATAATATATAAACATTGCTGCTCTAGAAAACTAGATGTAAGTGGATAATGACCTATAAATGTATGATAATTGATATGCTTTTAATAGACAGTACCTCATCTCAAATCATTATTTCTAGTATCTTATTTTGTAGGGTATAAAAAATTAACTGCTTCAAAATTGTTTTATATCATATAAAGAATTACCAACGATAAGTCACTTGGCTTACTTTGCTATTGGTTTCATTTTAGAAAGATTTGTTATGGGTTAATGAGTAATATAAAAGGTCTAAATTTTATATGTTACTCTGCTTCTAGATTTATTGCAAAGAACAATTTTACTTTCTAATATTAAATCAAAGTATATAACTTCTGAATTTAGAATTGATATTATATATTCACATACATATGCTTTTAATTCAGAATGAGTCTGATTTGCAAGGTTGTAAAAAATTCTCTGGATGGTTTGCCATAGTGTCAACAAGTCAGCATTTTAAAAGTGAGAATTTATTTTCTATTGAATACTCATATTTTTTTAAAATGTCTTTTACTGGCATTATGGAAAGAAATTGAAAAGAGAAAACAATAAAAATCTATAATCAGCAGGCAGTTATATGTATTAACATGCAAAAAGTTAAAACTGAATACAATTTAGAAATCAAATTACTTAAAGTGTAAAATGTCCTTTTATTTAAAAAAGATTTGTGTCCCAGGAACTTTTGTGAGCACTGAGATAAAACAGTGAACAAAAGAAATTCCCACCTTCAACAAGATTCAATTCTATTAGTAAAAGATAAAATAGGTCAAAGATAATAAGATTAAGTGATAAAAGGATTAGAAAGTAATGATTATTATGAAGGGGGGAAAAAGGTAGGTGGATAAAGTGACATAGTGTTATTTTTATATAATGTAGATAGGCCTCTAACAGGAATTTACATTTGAGAACTGATAAAATAAAGCAGAAAACCATGCCCATATCTGAGGAAAGTGATTCACAACCAGATGGAACAGCAGAGGCCGAGTGAGAGGAAATACAGTAGGAAATGAGATCAGAGAGGTAGCCAGCGGCCAAGGTAACACAGGACTGCTTTATCAGGCCAAAGTCAGGAGCATATGTTTTCGTTCAAGTATTATGGGAAACTGAATTTGAGAGTGAAGTGAACTGCTTTATATTTTTAAATGATCACTTTGAGTGCTGAAGAGGAAATATATTTTAATATGACAAGAGTGGAAGATGCAGACAAATTAAGATGCTGTATTTCAAACAAGAGGTGATGGTGGCTTGGATTAGGGTGACTGTAATGGAGGTTGTGAAAAGTGTTTAAATTAAAATATATTTTGCAAATATAGCCAGAATTGCTGATAGATTGCATGGTGATGTGTGAGCAAAGACTCAAGAATATAATAACTCCACAAATTTGGCCTGAGACACTGGGTGAATAATGATGCCATATACTAGGGTGGACAACTCTCCTGGGAGAACACAATTGGATAAATCCTCAGTTCTGGATCAGTTTGAGATGTAATATGGATACTCAATGGACATGTTGAGTAGAAATTTGGGTGTACAAGTCAGGAGTTCAGGGGAGAGGGACAAGACTCATAAAACCCATTTGGGAATTATCAGCATATGAATGGTATTTAAACAGAAAAAATCTGAATGAAATCCCTTAATCAGTGAATATATCTAAAAAATGCAGAGAAAGACTAGTGCTAAACAATTACAGGATCCAGTAACAGTGGCAGAAAATGATAAAATTGGTCATTGTGGAAACTGGAATCTAGGTTTAGGAAGTATTAATATTTTATGTAGAAGGAATGGATAAAATGCTACTGATAATGTGCTAAGATGAAGATACAGAATTTGCCTTTGAATTTGGCATTGTGGGGATAATTGGTGATGTCCAACAAGAAGGGGGTGATTTTAGTCTTGATTAAAAGCATTATTGGAAATGGGCTTGAAAGAGAATTGGAAGTAAGAAAATGGATATTCACTATAGACCACAGATTTGGTAATTCTGTTTAAAAAGAAGAGATAAGGGAAGTACATTAACAGAAATCATTAAAAAGGAAAGATTAAAAAATGAGATGCGAAAGAGGTGAATATTAATATTTATATGCTGATAGTAGTGACATAGTATGGAGGAAAGAATTTATGCTGCAAAAAAGTAACTGAAAGATAAATGTTCTTTAATAATAGGTGATAAAAGACAGAACCCATGCAGCAGTAAAAGGGTTGACCATAGACATAAACAAGCAAAAAGAGAGAAAACACAGTATACGAATACAGATGCACACAGATTGGTAGTTGTTAGTAAAAAGATAAAGAATTTATCTTATAATAGTTTTTATTTTCTCAGGGATATAAGAAAGAAAAATAGTTGAAACTTCACTAGAGGGATTGAGAAAGGTTTAAAAACAGAAGAGAAAGCTAGAAATAGTAGGCTACGATATAGGTAGAAATAGTAGTCTGGGAAATTGAATTGATTAGGAAGAAGTAGGATTCTCAGGCAGTACCAAGGGCTTCCTTGATGTCTGTGGTCGAGAAATCAAGGTAAGAACATTTTCTCTGTGTGTGAACATGTATTTTTTCCTCCCACAAGTAACAGTGTTTATAATAATGAGCCATAGAATCTAGGCTGGGAAAGAGGGAGATGAGGATTTTTTTTTGGAAAGAGGCAAAAATCGGTGGTCTGAAAATGGCATTAATGAGTAATTCTTGGAAAGCTTGTTTGTTTCCTACTCATCTCTTCAGAGACTACATTGATCTTTTACTCTCCGAAGTTCCGTTAACATCACTATTTTGTATTATGGACCTTCTCGAGGGGGTTGAAGCATAGTAGAAAAAATAAGTTGAATTTTATATGCTGTTCTCCTAATAACTTGTTGGCTTTTTCTAACTATCAGAACTCTCTGACTGGCCCTTGGGTTCTAGCTTGCCAAATCTTGTCAAACCCCTTCCTTCACTGCATTACTGTCTTCACCTCCATTTTCTCCCCCTTCCTTTTCTAGCGAAGAGTATAAGAGCTTCCAATAATGACATTTCAGGTTTCTAAAATAGAATAGCAGGTTTTCATGATCACACACAATACCAAAATAACCTGACAAGCACTCCCATTCACTCACCGTTTTCAGTTAGCATATTGGTGGTTCTCTTTTAGATATTAACTAATATTCAAGGATTTTCTGAAGTTAAAGAAACACCTCTAAATAAAGAGATACATTAAAAAAAGGAAACCACACATACACACAAGAAAAAAATGATCTGGAGAAGACGGAGGCAATGCAAGGAAGAACACAAGACAAAAAACTTTATAAATATTATTTTAGAGCAAAGAAAAGACATTTTATTAATGAAAATTCCAGAATGCAAAAAAGAAATATTAGATCAGATGAACAGAGCTTGAAAATTAAAAATGAAAGCTAAATATTAACAACGTAAGAGAAACATTGGAAAAAAAGATATAAGTAACTCTTTTTTCCTAATTAGCAAAAATAAAAATAAACAGAAAATCAGAGAGAAATATTGATATGGTTATAATACTATTAACTTTTGACTAAGAGGATTTTTGATATGACCATTTGGGGAGGAAGGCATAAGAAAAATTATGTACTTGGTAATGGAGATGGTGACAAGCCAGCTAAGTTCTTATTTTTCATAGGAACATTTAATGAAATAATGTGCAAAATGGGGGGGAAAAAGCTCAAAAATCAGCAGCATAAGCATGCTAAACAATAGAAATAGAAGAAATAATTGAGTGTTGAAAGACATTGCTTCTGAGAGCATATTTGCCTTGGGATATTATCCCTCCCACACCTCACCTCTGCTTTATACAGGCAAATAATTCTTTTCCAGAATTATCACTGGTATAGCACATCTTTCATCCAAGTGTTGTTATAGAACCACAGTTAGGAAGTAACTGTAATGTGTAGTCATTGCTAAGCACAGTGCTTACATATAGGTGGGGAAATCAAAGCATTTTGAGGAATTTTGTGAATCTGTAAAATTTCTAGAACCATATTAGTCTTTGTGCCATGTCTATGTTTTTTTCCCTAATATTCCAGACTGCTTGACTACCAACTATGGCTAAAATTCTTGGGTGCTTCTCCTATTTAATTTATGACATGGTAAATCTTTTTTTGGATACAATTTAATATACTTGCTATCAAGATTCTAAGGTTTTCTAGAAATATTCAAGATTCCTTCTTGGTTTAACATCTTCTAATAATGTAATTACATAAAAGATATAAATATTGGTTAGTAGGGAAATATTTCATTTTCCTAGGTAATTTAGTGTAATTTTGGTTCTTGATCTCTCTCTCTCTCAATGCCTCTTTCTACCTATCTACACACATTTGTATGTGTGTATATGTAGATGTGTACCAACATATAATTGGCATCTCAATCCTAAACAAAGCCAACTTTTTTCTACGGTTTTCCCAGTGTGCTTTGTTTAAATTCACCTTCCCAACTCCTTACCTTAATTCTGGCCCCCTATAATCATGTCCTGTCATAATTTTTGCCATGGAAATTAATATCATCTGAAGAGTATCTTCATAGAAATTATATATCATGTAAAGTTATTATCTCTCTCATATATATCTATATTAGAGAGAGGTAAATATGAATGAACAACTTTTTTATGGTCATAGCTTTCAGGTCGAACTATGAGCATTTAATCCTCCAACTCTTCCAGGAAGCAGAGTGGCCAGCCTCTGACACACCTGACTTGAGTTGATGGCTAAATCAATTCAGAATTGACTTCATCCGTAGAAACACTTTGGCTACCCCACTTACTGCGTACCAACTTCACCTGATATCTCTTGTCAGCACATCAATCCAGATGTGAAAACTCCTCCTTTACAATGGTATGTGAGTTTTTCTACCCTTGTAATGAATCTTTTTGATACTAAGAGGAAAGCTTTTTTTCCAATATGAATAGCCTAAAATAGAGTTACCTAAGAGCCATGTACATAAGGACAAGGTATTGATAACTAGCAAAGCAACGGCAAAAGACTAAGTCCTGCCTGAATGATGTTTAACATCATTTTCAAACCCTCTGGAAATATCATGTGAGAAAATTCAATTTCTTATTTTAGCCACTATATTTTAATATATTAGTGTTTCTTTGTTACAGTAGCTAATCTTATCTGGATGAATATATTCAGTTACATATTTTTTCTTATCCTTTATAACTATTTCAGATTATCTCACATATTTATTTGGGTTTTGTTAACTGTGTCTCCCCATTGACACATAGGCTCTTTTTTGGTAGAAACTTGCTCTATTGTGTTCACCAGACTTTCCCCAGGGCCTTGAACAATGCTTGGAACATAAACATTTCGAAAATTAACAAATAGGAAATGCAATTGTATTCTGTGGCCACCAATGTGGTAATTTAATCAAATAAAGTAATTGGCCATTAGAATTAACATCTGGATTGTAAATCTATAGTATAAATCTTCAATAGTAAACACTGTAAGTTTTATTCCTTCTTTGCAACTGTTCCTCTTGCCATTTAAGCTGATACAAGGCTTTAAATAAGTTGCTTAAAGAAGAGTGAAAAAACAGCCTATAGAAAAGAAGTGAATTAAAGTAGTAAGTGAATATTTATAATTCAATGACATAAACATCATTTTTCAATGTAAAATTTCTATGTGTAAGATACAGCCTTTGATAACAGAGAAGTGGATTAGTGGGTTCTAAGTGGTAAAGGCAAAGGCAATAATGTTTATAACAAGGTCTTGGCTTGGATATTGCTTGGACCTAGTGAGCAGAGCCCATGGAAGAGACCGTGGGCATCAAAAGCACACCAGCTCATGGCGCCCAAATACCAGGGATGATGTATTTCTGCATTTCGTAGAAATTGGACAGAGGAAAGGAGTGACAGATCTCTGAATCAGAAAGATATTGAATTCTAAACCTAAAGTAACTTAATTTTATCTTGAAAAACTTACACGTTGACTTGGCACGTTGACATTTTCCTCTGTTAGATGAAATTGGACCCATACATTATATTGAGTTCATTATTATAGAAATAACACATTTTTGTACATCTGAGTTGTCAAAATGAATTTTGAATATTGTCACACAAAGGAAAAATGGTTGAGCACAATTTAGCTGCCTGTTTCTGTATCTGCTCCTGCCTATATTAATCGGACATGGTCATGGTAAACACTACACTGGTAAAACTACTGCCCTTGATAAAGAGAAGTAATTACCATTGATCTAAAGCCAAATATAGTCAAATGTCAAATTTTTGCCAGAATGTTTAAGTTTTATGACTACAGACATATTTATCAATCAAAAAAAAAACACTAAACCATTAGTATTTAAATTCTTACAGATGCATAATGTGTAATTATAAAATTGAAACTAGCTTTTACATCTTTTATTTCTCACTCATTTTTATATTCTATTTTAATATATCACACTAAAATAGGAACCCATTCTATTTTAATATATCATATTAAATAGGAACTCGGCTGACAAGTTGTAGCAGAGTAGACTAAACTTTGATGGATATTAGAGATAAAGTGGTGAGCAAATAGAGATGTGAAGTCTCTTCAGATGGGCTGATAATTAAATTTCACAAGACTATCATACGTTCAATAGAGAAAATGGGTGCTATGGAAGAAAATAAGAGGAAAAGCTAAAGTTAAAGAGTCTAAAAAAAACTTTCTATAGAAAGTAGCACTTGAGTTAAGTTATGAGGTCCAGTACTAGAGATAGGAGAGGCGGGGCATTTTAGGAGCAGAAACTATGTGATAAATAATATCTTTACAGTAACAAAGAAAAATTACAACTAATCAATTGACCATATTTTACCAAACTATGCTTTCCTGTGCATGTGACCAAAGCTGATTGTTGTAGTTCTTATGCAATTTGAGTATTTTCCACTATGAAAAAAATATTTAAAAGACAGCCTATTTGTTTCAAACATAAAGAATATTATAGTGCTTATCATATATGTGCACATGTATGAAACATATCTTAGGAAAAATATGCATCACTTAGAACAAAATATAATTATATTTCATTATTTCGAACTATTTGTTTGCATTTCTATATTTTCAGATGGCATCATTATCAGTCATTAATTCTTAGAATTTAGGTATTTTTATAGTTCTACTTTCCAGTAAATATACATTTAAATATATACATACAAATATAGACATATAGACATAATCAATGCAATTGTATTAAAAGTCCTTAAACACAAATTTATAAACATTTATATTTTAATAATATGTGAGTATAATTGTATCTAGTTCGGTAGAAAGTTATTTGCTAATTGAGTGAATCACTCTATTTTAGAAAGCAATATATAATTTATTATTTGTACTTATCTTTGCCAAATTTAGATAACACTTAAATTAAAACTGAAATTCATAAGCCAGTGTTCTTTAATAAAGGCAAAGGTTGACCATTCTAAGAATTTACTGATGAACTGATTCTGTCTTTTGTAAGATAAAACTTAAGCCTATGATCATATGCTGTCACCTGTGTATTTCATTATCACTAAATTCTGTCAATCCCCTACATGTGTAAATTTGGACCCTATTTGTGATAGTTTATAATTCATAATACTCTAGATAAGTCAATTATAGAATGGCTTTAAAAAATCAACTGTGTAAATATTGGTTTACTGTCAGTCTCCAATTCTAGATACTACAAGTCTTCATAAGGATAAGAACCATGTCAATCTTGATCACCAGAAAACCTCAACAGCTAATTGAATACAAGGTATAGAGTGAAGTTACTGAGTTAATAAATGACGGTATGTGCACATTTACTGTTGAATGTGATCTTCAAAAAAATCCATTGATTTAGAGGAAGAAGGATCATAAAATGTCCTGGTTATAGAGTCTGGAAAATATGTCCTTAATAACTGGATTACATAAATGAATAGATATAGGCAAAGCTAAACTTTTAAAATATATTTGGTTACCAAATTTTAACATATTTAATGATGTATTTAATGTTCTTTCCTCTTTCTTCCATGTCACTAATGCCATTTCACTCAAATTTTACCTTTTCTGATGGAGTAAAATTAGGGTAGAAATAAAACTAGAATAGAAAGGGATGTGTATTTTTCTTCCTAGCTCTGTCACTACTGGATGTATGATCTTGAAAAATATGCAAAAGGTGTAAGATCCTTGTATCTTAAAATTCAAGATTCTCTCAGTAAAACATCGCAATGCCATGACTTCCTGGAAATGCAATAGCAAAGAAATGAACAGATTTAAACATCTTTCACAAAACCATAGAGCTTTAGAATCCTTGAAAAAGATAGATGTCCAGAGAAGGCTAAGATAAAATAAACACTACAAGTGTCTGAGAATAACAAAAAGCTTTATATGTCCATGTATGAAAGAGAAGGTCAATTTGGATGTCAAAAGAGCATATAAAGAAAGACAAATAAATGTAACTCCCTTGAGGGGAATAAACCTCTTTTGAATGTCCAGTCACATATCTTTCTTGGTATAAATCCAAACTGTAATATATACTTCATAATTATTTATTTCTTAGTATTTAACTGAAATTCTGAGATACATTTTTACTTTCTCGCTTTTCACTGCAGTGAAAGATGGGCATGAGAGCCTGTTATGCTCTATGAGACATCAGCAGAAACCTTTACTGGTGTTCTGGCAGTGATGCACTCTTTCTCCTTTTCCTGACTTCAGTGTACACATAAAGACTAGAAGCCCAGCAGCAATTCTGAATCCATGAGACTATAAACACTAGTTAAAGGGCCAAGTAAACCATAACCCTCCCTGGCACTGTGAAGCCACTGAACCAACATCAGTAGTTCTTTACCTGTAGAATTCTTGTCAGGTGAGAAAAACTAGACCCTATTTATTAAAGCCAATGACTAATTGAGTTTTCATTTACTTGTAGCTAAACCAGTAGGCAAATACGTATCAGAAAATCTTACATAATTTGTTACTAGTAGCATCTTAGCCAATGTTATTTTGAAACAATGCTAAGTACCATATTTTGTAATGAAATCAGAGAGGTTGTCAAAAGAAAAATAAGCACGTTAATCTTTCAAATGTTACGATAGATTTAAAATATCAGAAAAAGATGTTGTAACAAATAACTTTACAAAATGTGTTTCTCAGCGATATTGAGCTCAGTGAGTCATTTCTTATTTTAACACAGCCAGTAGCAGTAACAGCACCAACAACCACATCACGGTGAGGGGCAATGCTAGTTCAATATCTATGGTCTCAAATAGAAATCTTAACAATTTGGGGGATGATGGGCAACATGAAACTTAGAAAGTACACTGTTTTTATTGCCAAAATTTAATGCTGATTATTTATATAATAAAATCTGTAGATAATGGTAATTTTTTTTTAGAAAGAATTAATCTGAGACCTTTTGTGCATGTAGCAATTGTTACCAAGGTAACCTTCTCTGAAGCCATCAAGATTTTTTCAGGAAAGACACCTGCATATTCTTTGTTCAGGTCACTTAACTCTCTCTTGCCTTTTGATCACTTATTCTCTGGGAACACTTCTAGTTTCCTATCATTTTTGTCAGTCTAATTTCCATTTGTCTAGTGTTTTCACTCCTGCCAGCAGAAAACTTAATATTAGACTTACTTAACTACTTTCCCTCAAGGTAGGAACCCATATGATTCCAGTGCTGTAAAATGCAGATATTAATAAATTGAGATTTGAGTTTTAAATACATCTTGTTAGACCCACATCATTAATACTGGAATGCCAAAACAATACAGTTTTTTGTATTTTGTAAATGCAATTTCTCACCAGAAGTTTAGAAAATTAATGCCTCTACCTTCCATTAGTTCCTTGATAACTTTTGCCTTTATGTTTGGATTGAATTTATGTTGTAGAATAACATATTAAGAAAGCTAACTCCAAATCATGTTTTCTACTTGTGTGGCTGGTGGTGGGCACCCCCTCCCCTCCCTAAAGAGAAGAGAGACCCACAAAGGTGACTGTTAGGCCCAGCTAAATTGAAGGATAACCACACCCGGATGCCCACCCAGATAAGAAAGTTTCGATTCCCAGATTCCGCAAATACCACCAACGCCTCCTAATTCTCAATAACTTTTAAAGGTCACAATGGAAAAT
Source organism: Lepilemur septentrionalis (assembly GCA_963573855.1). Classification (NCBI taxonomy): domain Eukaryota; kingdom Metazoa; phylum Chordata; class Mammalia; order Primates; family Lepilemuridae; genus Lepilemur; species Lepilemur septentrionalis. Next base: position 22,871 of record CAUYMX010032402.1, read on the forward strand.
CCCCAACTCTTCCTGCGAAAAGCCTCCGGCCCACCTCAAATAGCATAAAAGCCCTCGCCCCTTTCAAACAGGCGAGCGCTCAGGCCCCATTCCTCAGGACCTGTGAATCTCGCCTGGGAGCGCTCAATAAAGCCACATTGTTTGGCCCTACTCTGTCTGTCTCTCACCTTCTTTCTGCTGTTGTCAACTTCACACTACTTAAACTTTAAGTTCACAAGGGCTTTCTTATTGATTTCTAGTATCTAAGAGTTTTAAAAAGCTAACATTATATCTAAAAAATATTTGTGTAACAGATATAACAATGTTATTTCCCTTAGATTATTCATATAGAAATACTTTTTTTATATTATAGCCATACAAACATATTTCAGATAAATTAACTTTAAA
>CAUYMX010032406.1:0-32478 GCA_963573855.1 Lepilemur septentrionalis
TTTATTCTGTAGGAGTCTTTTTAATTAACAGTTTAATTGGATAATTTAATCCCCTTTAGAATTAGAGATATGAATATGAAAATGAGATACTCCCTGTGATCTGACAATACCTTGCTTTGATAAATACACCAAAGTGAGCCCAGAAATGAGCACTACAAAAACATTACTATAATTTGTGATCAGTGAAAGAAAACCTGATCTATAATTTTAATTATTCCTAAATGGTTTAGATACATGTTTTATTTGAATGTGTATTTTTTTTGTTAATTGGGTCAATTAGGAAGGTAACTGTATATAAGAATCTGTGGCTAAACCATGGTTCACAATATGTTCTAAGCTTTTAAAATATAGCCCATTGTGAAAGTAAATAAAGTAGCCTATGAAATAAAATATTGTTGCAAGTACAACATTGTCTAGTATTTTTAGAGAACTTTTATAAAACTGTTTTTACTTCTCCATTGATTATGAGATGAAAAGTGCTACAAGCATTTTTTTTAAGAGGTAAGGCTTCACTCTTTTGTCCAGGCTGGAGTGCAGGCGGTGGGATCATGGCTCACTGCAGCCTCTAGCATCTTCTAGTACATAATACCATTTGGCCATTTGCATTTCTTCTTTGGAGAAATTCCTGTTCAGTTCTATTGCCTATTTTTTTTTTCTTGTCAGGGTTTTTGGTTGCTGTTGAGCGGTACAAGTTTTTATTTATTGTGGATATTAATCCCCTATCACACAAATGGTTTGCAAATATTTTCCTCCTATTTCCTAGGCTGTCTTTTCACTTTGCTGATCATTTTCAATTCATGTGTGGAAGTTTTATGTTTGATGTAGTCCTATGCATTTACTTTTTTTGTTTGTGCTTTTAATGTCATATACAAAAAGTTATAGCCAAGAACAATGCTGAGAAGGTTTGTCCTATGTTTTCTTCTAAGATTATTACACCATCAAGTTTTATTTTTAAATATTTAATCCATTTCGAGTTGATTTTTATGGATGGTATGAGATAGGGCTCTAATTTAATTCTTAAAATATTTATATTTATAGTTTTCCCAACACTATTAGTTGAATAGAGTTGTTCTTGACCCCTTTATCGAAGAATGGTTAACTGTAGTGTGTATGTTAATTTCCAGATTCTCTATTCTTTTCGATTAGATTATATGTCTGTTTCTCATACCAGTATTATACTGTTTCAATTCCTGTAGTTTTTTTTTTTCTTCCGAAAATTTTATTGGGGGAAAACTACAAAACATTTACAGTACAATTTTAAGAAATGACAGTGAGTTAGCACCTCTTGTATTATCCTGGATTAAGCTTGAGCCCATTATTCGAAGTGAGGTGATACAAGACCCGAAGAATGGGCCCCACTTGTACTTGCCATCAAATTGGTGTTGACTGATTAACACTATGGTGCTCAAAGGGTGGGAGTGAACACTAGGGAATTGGGGGATGGGGGTAAACCCACGTCTGAGTGACGTGAGGGGGCACTGTGGAGGGGTGGGATATGCTTGAAAAGTAGTTGTGGAGTGGAATTAGGGGTCTCAATAGGGGAAAGGAATTCCTCAAAAACTGATTTATGTGATTAACTGTACACCTCGGTAAATTCACTGAAAATCATTTAATTGTAAATTCCTGTAGTTTTGTCATATACTTTAAAATCAGTAAGTGCCTCCAGTTTTGTTTTTTTCATGCTTAAGATTACTTTGGGTGTTTTTGGTCTTCTGTGGTTCTATATGAATTTTGGGATTTTTTTTCCTGTTTCTGAAAAAAATGGCATTGTGATTTTGATAGGGATTGCATTAACTCTATCTGTTGCTTTGGATTGTATAGACATTTTGACAGTATTTGAATTCTAGAATATGGGGTTTATTTCCCTTTATTTGTATCTTTTTAAAATTTCCTTCTTTAGGCCGGACGCGGTGGCTCACGCCTGTAATCCTAGCACTCTGGGAGGCTGAGGCAGGTGGATCGCTCAAGGTCAGGAGTTCGAAACCCGCCTGAGCAAGAGCGAGACCCGTATCTACTCAAAAATAGAAAGAAATTAATTGGCCAACTAAAAAATTAGAAAAAATTAGCAGGGCATGGTGGCGCATGTCTATAGTCCCAGCTACTTGGGAGGCTGAGGCAGGAGGATTGCTTGAGCCCAGGAGTTTGAGGTTGCTGTCAGCTAGGCTGATGCCATGGTACTCTAGCCTGGGCAACAAAGTGAGACCTTGTCTCCAAAAAAAAAAAAAAAAATCCCAAAACAACAAATGCTGGCGAGGATGTGGAGAGATAGTCCCACTCTTGCTGGTGGGACTGCAAATTGGTGCAACCTCTGTGGAAAAGAATTTGGAGATGCCTCAAAGAGCTAAAATTAGAATTACCATTCGATCCAGCAATAGCATTATTAGGCATCTATCCAAAACAGCATAAGACATAAACACGAATGTTTATGGCAGCAAAATTCACTCTTGCTAGGTTGTGGAAACAACCCAAGTGCCTGTCAATTCATGAGTGGATTATTAAAATTTGGTATATGTTTACAATGGAATATTACTCAATTTTAAGAAAAGACAGTGAGCTATCACCACTTATATTATCCTGGATTGAGCTTGAGCCCATTATTCAGAGTGAGGTGACACAAGACTGGAAGAACAGGCTCCACATGTATTTGCCATCAAACTGGTACTGATTAACACTATGTTGCTCAAATGGTGGTGGTGTCCACCAGGGAGTCATGGGGTGGGGGGGTAGAACCACAGTTGAGGGATGTGGAGAGCATTGTGATGGGGAGGGGCATGCTTGAAATGTAGTTGGGGATGGGAATTAGGGGCCTTAATAGGGGCAAGGAAATCTTCTAAAAATGATTTATGTGAATAGCTGCACAACTTGGTAAATTTATTAAAAATCATTTAATTGTTCACTTAAAATTGAGAAATGGCATGGAATGTAAATTATACTTCAATAAATTTGTCAAAAACAATTTCTTTCCTCTAGACCCCACTTTTAGTACCAAATTTCTATTACTCACAGTTCTTTGGAGAAACAGAACCAATTAGAGATAGGTAGGTAGGTGGGTGGATAGATTAATTATAAGAAATTGATTCACATCATGATTATGGAGGCTGAGAAATCCTAAGATCTCTGGTTAGCAAGATGAAAATCCAGGAGAGCTGGTGGTATAAATTCTAGTCTGAGGGCAGGAAAAGGCTGATGCGTTAGCTCAAGCAGTGGCAGAGGTGAAGTGTTTTTCTTACTCAGCTTTAAGTCTTCAAGTAATTGGATTAGTCCCACCCACTTAGGAAGGACAATCCGCTTTACTCAGTGGATATACTGATTCAAGCATTAATCTTATCTAGAAACACTCTCACAGACACACCAAAAATAATGTTTGATCAAATATCTGAACACCCTATGGCCCAGTGAAGTTGACACATAAAATTAGCCATCACAGGAGCCATGGAGCTTACAATAACATTGTGAATTCCTTACTGAATAGGGAAGGCACTGAATATCAATTCAACAAACAATATTAGAGTTCTGCTAGGGGCAAGTGGGCAAATGCTTAGGGGCATCCACAAATGTGGAAAAAATACTTGAAAATCAAATATTTGATAAGGGACATGATCCAGAATAAAGAACTCCTACAACTGATCATTAAAAGAAAAATAAACCAATTTAAAAATGGTCAAAGAATCTGAAGAGTCATTCGTCCAAAGAAGATATACAAATGGAAAGATATACCAATAAGCATATGAGAAGTAGCATAACAGTATTAGCCATCAGGGAAATGGAAATCAAAAGCACAATAAGATCTTACTTCACACAAACGAGGATGGCCATAATCAAAAAGATAAACAATAGTGTTGATGAAGATGTAGGGAAATCAGAACCTTATATATTGATTGATTGTAGCACTCTCACATATTAATGCAGCTGCTTTGGAAACCAGTCTGGTAGTTCCTCAAAATGTTAAGCATTATTATATGATCCAAGAATTGTTCTCCTATATGTATATCCACAAGAAATGAGAACATATTTCCACACAAAAACTTATACATGAATATTCATATCAGCATTATTTATCATTGGCAAAAAGTAGAAATAACCCAAATGTTCATCAGCTAATGAATGGATAAACCAAATATGGTGTATCCATGTAAAGGAACATTATTTGGCCAAAAAAAAGGAATGTAGTATTACTATATGCTACAATATGCATGAAACTTGAAAACACGGTAAGTGAAAGAAGCAAGTTGTAGAAAATACATATTGTATTTAATATTATTCCAATTATATTACATGAGCAGTATATGCAAATCTATGGATATATAAAGGAGGTGAGGAGGAGGAGGAAATAAGGAGTGACTGCTAGGGTATATGTGATTTCTTATGGGGTGATGAGAATATTCTGGAGTTAGACAGTAGGAATAGTTGTACATTGTGAATTGTCAAGCAAATGACATCCACTACCACCTTCAGAGTTAAAGAATCCCACCGCATGGAGGATAGTGAAAATCATAACATAACCACCAGGACAGCAGTCCTAACATGTCAATCCACTGCTTGGTTTGCAGGTGTGTGGTTACCAATCAAGACACAGCTCACACAGGCACTAGAAGGAACAGTGCTTTACTCACATACAGAAGAACAAAACCAGCTTCAATAATTGGCATTGGTCTCCAATGCCCAGTGGGAGTCCTTTATAGCAATCACAGGGAAATTATTTTCACATACCCCTCTTGTGCTAGAGCTGAAGGATCCCATTTCATTTGCACCAGGAACAGATAGCAGTGGGCCAGTGCCCACTGTGGCCCAGTGTCACATGACACTGACACTTAAGCAGAACAAAAAAGTACACATCAAACCTGGAAAAGTGAAAGATATTGCAAAACAAGGCTATATGCCTATCTCCTGTTGCAAGAGTTTTTAGCTCTGTTAAGGAAATATTTCAAGCCTGAGACACATTCTTATGCAATTATGCAAGAGTCTGCAGGCTGCCCATGACTGCCTTTCCCATCATGAATATACAGTACTAAAAACCACTCGATTGCACAATATAAATGGTTAGATTTTATGGCACGTAAATTATGTCTTACTAAATCTGGTATTAAAAATAATAAAAATGTTTGTGGCCAAATAAAGGAAGTAAGACATAGCATCATTCCCCATCCTCAAAGACATTGCAATCCAATGTGGATTATGTAGGCAAGTAAACAGTTGTATGTTTCTTGCTCTAAAACTATTATGTGCAATTGTTAGGGCATCATAATATTACACGCAAATATTTTGTAGAAAAATATGAAAACAATGTCAGTGACACATTTAATTGTTAATAGCTTAATGTATTAGAGTAAACTAAGAGAAAAACATCCCACTAAGTACACAGTCAAATAAATATGTGGCTTTAGGTGCTTTCCTGTCACCGCATCCTCAAATAGAGTATTGTGGGTCCATTTTAATTTATAATATATCTCCTTATCTTAAAGATTTTCTTTGACTCCCCAGTAAATTTTTCACCTAGTGCTTTAATCCAATATACATTCATATTAGTTTCTAAGATTATGGAGAGCATTTGTTCACCACCCTTCACAAAGAACTTTTCATTTATGAAGAAAAGATAATACAGTCTACCTTACACTTCTATTTTTCTATAGAGAATAGACTTTCCTCTCATGCTTAAACTTGAAGAAAATGAAATGAAGAAGAAACAATTTAAAGAGTAAAGATTTTAGATCTTATATTTTTTTTTTAAAAAACCTTTAAAGAGAGCTAAATCCAAGGTCAATCTGTCAGAATATTTTACATTTATTATAATAAAATAGCCTAAGGTATATTATTGTTATTTTAATTATTATTAATGTTTGCAAAAGCTAAGCACTTTGCTAAATACTTTGGTTGGATTATGTCATTAAATCAGGTAAGTATTACCACTATTATCATTCCCACTTTAAGTTGAGGAAAATAAGATTAAGAGATACCTAATAATCTGTCCAAAGTTACAGCCAGGATTCAGATATAAGGGAGTCAGGATCCTAGGCTTTCATTCACTGCCTATTCCAATTTTTACTAAATTATATTAATCTTATTTTACTATACTATTCAAAAAAGAGCAAAAAAGTAAAAACAATAGCTATAATAATGGCTAATATTTATATTAGATCCACATAGTATTAAACACTATGATAATAAGTTTATGGTATCATTTAATTGAATTGCATAAGGAAGATATCATATTTAATAGGACTTATATTAATATTAATGAGTATTTTAAAATTAAATTCTATCATTAATGACGGCATGATGATGGTGGTAAAAAAGTTGAAGGAAAAGGATATGTAGATCATTATGGAAGGAGGGCTCTAGTTCTGATTTCAAAAGTTCAATTGTTAATTTAAGTACTTAGCAGGAAGCTTATTGTCTATCAAGTACGTTTTAATGGAAATACGCCGTGTTTTCCTCTGTTTAAAGAAAGAAGATGGAGGGCAGCCTGCGTAGTCTTTTTTAAAAGGTTTCTCTTTACCACTTTGTATCTTGTAGCTATAAAGCCTTGTCTGAAGACCAAGCTTTATTCGAAGGAGGGATCAATTTCCATTTTTCCAGGTTATCAAAGAGGTTTAAGAGTAGATTAAGACCTTACTCAAGTAGTGTAAAGACACTTTCATCATCATGGGCCTTATATTTTCCTGTTTCTCACTGCCATTACTTGAAGTAATAAGCAAATATTTGAGATCCATTTCAGACATCTTATTAGGGTAAAAGTATGACTTTACTTACGTCAATAATATTGGACTCTACTCTCAAATATTTTACAGTTGTTACAGTTTTGTTTGTTTATTCCTTTCTTTGTTTAATTTCTTCACCTATAATAAGAAAATTAGCTGTGGTTTACCTCTGTGGTTAGTTCCATATTGTATATCATCTATTTACTATTTCTTTATAGTTCAATCCTGAGCAAAGATAAGTTTTTTTATGCTTCATTTAATGTAACCTTAAGAATGATTTGATAAACTTTACAATATAATTTGACATACATTTGGTATAATTGCTCTTGAAAGCTTTGATTATATTTTGACCTACATTGGCAAGTAAATAAAGTAAATAGACTTTGGTGTGTGAGGCGGGGCTATAAACTAACATTAGAATAAATACAGATTAATTGCTCCAAATGATCAGTTTTAGAATCAGCAACACTTTGTTTGAGTTATTATCTTTTTACTTATGTTATTCAACTTCACAAGGAAAATATATAAAAGTGGAGTGGCCATTACCCCAAATATTCTTTTATATAGTCAGAACTAAAAAAGAGTATCAAGTGGAAAATGGGGATAAGCCCATGCCACCTAAAGAGTTCAAGTGTTTAAAATGCTGTAGTACATCAAGATGTCTCCATGAAGCCATCTGTATTGGTTCAGTTGTTTCCTTTTAGAAGGAACAGCAGCTCTTCTCAAAATGGCTTACGCAAAGAAGTATTTGGCTTATATTTTCTTACTTCAGGCACAAATGGATCTTGCTGTTCATACAATGTCAGTCCATAAATTGAATCTCATTGGTTCTGAATTACATGATGGTTTCTCCCGCCTATCTTCAATCCAACCACTATGGCTAAACGAATTACATGGTATGATTAGCCAGCTCTAGATCCGTGATCATCCCTGGAACCAATGCTACATAGACTCCATGGGCTACCAATTAATGACATTTGGATCCTCAAGAAAAATTGGATTCCTAAAGAAGACGATGAATGAATGCCAGATAGTCAAAATAGCAGGTGTCTACTAAGCTATCTGAAAAATAAAAGCACTAAACATTATACATGATTTTATGATTGGTAGAGAAAATGAAGCAAGACATGTTATTGCAAATCTGGCTACCATCATTTTAGTTAAAAATGTATTCAGATAAATGAACTTCTCTTAATCAACTTCTAAGATAATCTAGAACAGCAGCATGGCATGATTACTCTTCTTTCCTGTCACTTATCATATTGCACAGCATTCTGTTCTTCATCAATTGATTAAATTATTTTTTGAATTTTACTGTTGCAAAATAATTTTGTTAGATATTGTGTATTAAAATAACCTGGTCGATTTATTGCTTTTCTGTTAGTTTTGTTTTATTTCTTAATAGGAAGTAATATACTTTGGAAGCAGAAGAGGAACAAAACAGTTGTACTTAAACATGTGGTTTTAATACAGTATTTCCTAATTCTTCTATGTAGTCAATTATTTTGATTTCAAATGGAATATAATTTGAAGGATGCTTTGAGAAGCCTTATTAAAAGGAATTACTAAATAGCAGTGCAGACCTTGGTAACAGAGCATTAACAAAAGGAGAGACAATTAAGCATAAAAAAAAGCTATTCATGAAGCTTTGTTCCACACCACACAACCTTACATGTTTACCTGCTCTGACGCCATTTAACAGTTGAAAAATCACTTCCTAATTCCCCTCTATTCAAAGTCTCATCAGGGCCCTGCTGGCAGAAACTCTATGCTAACATTCAGTGTGTAATCTCCTCTCAGCATATCATTTTCTTAATTTGTTCCATTTGCAAAGCAAATCACAAACTGACCTTTTAAATGAATAACTACTCTAAAATGGCCTTAAATAATATGGCTGATGAATTACCTCCCTTTAATCCATGCCTTTAGACTGATCATTTTTGTTCAGACATCTCCCAATGTTCCCTGTTACTGAAATATTCATGCTGTTCATCCAGTCTTCTCTGGATCTATATAAATTTACTTTACTCATACAGATAGCTGGAAGGTCAAAGATTATATTTACCTTTGTAAAAGGTATTTATGGTGAAGACATCAAGTTAAATTTGCTCTATTTGTTTCCAACCTACCCTTCTGCCTTCCTCTCCTACCAGATAGCACCATGTGAATTATATTCAAGTCATGCTTAATTTCTTGTCATTTTCCTGTCCACCATATTCTTCTGAAGCATTCTGCACAGGCCAGAATTTCCTCAGATAAATGTTCCTTGAATTCTGGTGGAATCCCTTTTCTAAGGTTTCTAGCTTTAGAAATTGAGTAATCTTTACTCCTGAAGATATTAATATTTTTCATAAACTCGTATACCATGCCATGCCAAGAGACAGTATTACAGATAGATAAATAAACAGACTTTTATCCTGAGAAGGTTTGGAATAAATATTTTGGAGAATGAAAAAGAAAGCTGGCTAAAATCTCAGAAAATGTTTGATTGCCCAGGGATAGTGATGGATAAGCTACCTTAGAGACCATGAATTGTTGCTGTCACCAGTTCATAAGCTATTATGATTTCCTGGAGCAGTATTCAGCTGGAATATGATTTGAAAAATCATCTGGAGAAATATATCTATTCTCAAATTGGAGATTATGAGAGAAAAATTGGAAGAGTCCAGTGCATCTAAGTTCCAGTGTATGTCCATCAAGTAAGGTATTGAAATGGAGTCTTTGGTATAGCCTTGAGATTGAATAGGTCTTTAGAACTATTTTTGAACATGTTTCCCACATGAATGTTAGACTATTTCCCTGATGATAGTAGGAATTGTTGTAGAGAAGATTGTAAGTGGGGACTCATTTCTATCTCCAATACATGGGGAAAAAACAATAATCAGAAGATTAGACATGACCATAAAGGAAGTTTTGGAATTCACTAAAGCTATATTTCTTGGATCTGAGTAAAGAGGTGTTCTTTAAAGGAAGGAAAAAAAATGGCATTGATTTAATGCCAGTAATATCAGTAATTCTCCCCAGCCCTGTGATATATTAGAGTGGGAAACTGAGCAATTTCCACCCCAGAAGGTTACAAGGCTGATGGTACTCTGAGGGAGAACTGGGTCTTAGTGGAAGCAAAAGATGAAGGAAGTTAGATCTGAAAGATATAAAAGAATTTTGGAGCACATTGGTGGGGAAATATAATCAGAGGGAATAAGTACTGGTAGTAAAATAATGAGTATGCATGGAAGGATAATTGAAAGCTTGCATTTTCACCATCTTAGAGGGGAGAGGTAGAAAATATTGATGGCCTGATAAAAATAATGATTTGTGCTTGGTTTCCAAGTGCATGTTGCTAAGAATTTTTTTTCTTGTATCTCTGAAGTCATCTCTTCCAAAAAGTTAGTTGGGAAGATTGCTTAGATTCCAATATACTTGCCTTCTGTTGGAAAAAGTTAGCTGAAATTCTAAGGAGAACTCAGGCTTCAGACAGTGCTGAAAGGAACGATGGCTGTCCTGGATTGAGAGAAACGTCCTTTGATCAGAATTTTCCAGGGGATTTCTATTCCATACACTCGCTTCCCAACGGAAATGCAGTATCTGCCTGTGGCTATGAAGACCAAACATTATTGGAAAAACTATATAGCCACTGGAGAATTTGCCCTCAGTTAGAATTGCTATGGTATCAAATGAAAGAGATTGGATCATTAACTAGTGGATCTACTGTCAAGAGAAACACAGTAGATGGCATTTGACCCTGACAGGGTAGTTTATTTATTGCATTTTTCTCACCATGCTCTACATCACAAATTCAATAATCTCCTATTACTCAATTTGTTAAATTTTGGATTTTATTTTTCAATGTCTCATATAGCACACACCCTCTTAAGTAAACACTGTCCACATTCAAGACTTCCAATTTCTAACAATGCATTTATCTCTCTAGAATAAGATGACTAAGAACATAGAGAACATACATTTAGGTAAGAATATGATGGTTTGAAAATATACCTAATATCATAACATACTACTTTTTCATTGTTATGTGTGTTCTGTCTTCTTTTTAAAGTGAATTCCATTGGTGCACTAGGAACAGTATCTGGTGTTTCCCATTTTGGGTAGCAGTGAGTCTACTGTCCTTCAGATAGAGTGTTTGACCTTATGTATGCAAATAAACAAATACAAATAATTGCAATAGGAAACCTAGATGATAAGAGAACACATGTTCTAGTCCCACTGAGTTAATAACTACAATATTGCTTGACATAAGGCTAGGATGAGACTCCCATGAATTGTAGACTTGGAAGATCAGACTGGGGGAAGGCACCTGAGAGGTCATCCAGAAACCAGTGAAGGAGTGCTTTCCACTACATTCCTGCGAAACAGCCATCTGTTTAAACATTTCTAGCGATATCTAAAATTTTTATTTTTCCTTTTTGAGTTATATAAATTACTAGTAATACTCATCATTACAACCTATAAAAATTTTTTAAAATTTAATGTCATTATTTAACACAACTACTATATCTTTTAACTTTGAATGAGGCACAGATTTGATGAGCATACACACATTCCTAGGCTGTTCTTGAGACTTCCCTCCAGGTTATCTATGTAATAATCCACTTCTGGTATGGCCACAAAACCAGCTACATATACTCTTAACTTTATATTTTTATTAAGCTCACATTTTTCCAGATAATGAATCTCTTACAATTTGTGAATTGGAGTATATAAAAAGAAAATACAACAATATTCAAAAATAATGCAGAGTATTAGATAACTATGGCAGGAAATAATCTAATTGCTCAGGTATACAGATCACTAAAATCAAGGAAGTGCAATAATCAATGACAAGTCCAGGCATGCTAGAAGACTGGTAGGTTCAGACAGCAATAAAATGTTTAGCAATCTTTCTAAAATTTATATCTAAATTATAGAAGAAAGTTTTGTAATGAGATCTCAGAGAAAGGACCCAAGGAATCCTAGCAAGAAGAAAGTTTTGGGATTTAGAGATGGGTATCAGAACTTAGCAGAAAGTTTGCCACAAAAAATTTTTCACTATAAATATTAATTGAAATGAATTAGTAAAAATAGAAACATAGTAATTTAACTAGAGTATATATTCAGAGATCAACCAAGAATGAAAATTTAATGGTCTTAAATCATTGTACTGCTGAATCTGCTGGTCTGTTCTGTTTTTTTTATTTCTTTATAAAAGAAATGGTATTGAATCCATAGTCTGAGACAGGGCTGTCTGTGCCTACAGTTAGGGCTTAATTTGATGGATTTAGGAATAAGGAGCCAGACAGGGCATTACACCAGAATTTAATTTACTGAATTTGGAGAGCTAGTTTATAAAATGCTTCCTTGGATTGCTGAAGAGTTTATTTACAGTGAAATTTTGCTTCAGAGTACTCCCTATATTATGTAGTCCACAAAATGTCAGGTCACGATAGGCCCATTGTATAGTACTTAACAGTCTTATAGTATTCTGGTTCTCCAACACAATGTTTTAATGAGATACTGCTTTGTTTTCTGTGTCTAGAATAGCAACTTCTTAATAATTCCAAAAATACTATTTATAGCTATTATATTCTTGCATTTAAGTCTTGTGATAAAGTGCAGTATTCCTCAAGCTTCAAACACTAGTTTTAAAGTTGGAGTTTTCTAAAATGTAGCTGTTAGACATTATTGAAGTCACAATTTATCTGAGTTTCAGTTCAATATTAAAAGGAGGTAACAATAACTGGTATACTCTCTTCACATAACCTTGTAACAATCATAATATATGATGTATTTGAAAAAGAACTATGCAAGACATGAAGAGACTTTGCTCAGTCTCCAGTCTGTGTTGAATGTTAGTAACTGAGCACCCTGCACTCAGAGCACAAGAACTGTGGCTATAAATTTTGCTTGGACCCAGCCAGTTCTAAAATTTTTCCTTAACAATACTCAGTAATTTACTTTTTATTTTATTTTCCATCATTTCATGAGGACAATATAAGTTATTAGTTGAGAAGAATATAACTGCTACTAGGAATTAGCCATATAAAGAATACTAAATATTTAATTTAAGTATAAACATCTTCATAGTAGACAAGATGGCAGACTAGATGAGGCCCTCACATGCCACTCTCAAGGAGAGGATCGAAAGTTGCAGGTGAATGCCTGCCTATGGATGTGCCTTGTTGGAGATAGCATTGTGAATCATCAGAGAAGCAATGGCGGGTACCTGGAGGAGGCATCCTCGTGTGGGGAAGAACAGGAGGCCTCAGGATTTACACTCCCCCAACAGACACTGTGGCCCAAGTTGTTAGGGGGCCCCCCCCACCACCACAGACCTCTGGACTGATCAAGGAGGTGCTTCCAGTCTATGCAGTGACATTTCACTGGAGAGCAAGCATAGCAGGGACCTGGTAGCTTCCATTCCTGGGTCTCTGCAACTGACACCGTCCGGAGCTCTCAGGTGAACAGTGCCTGGTCTCTACAGGCTTCGCTTTTCTGCAGATACCACCACATGCCCTGGCTGGGCTAGAGAGGCAGCAGGGAAAGCAGACTTTCTTGTACACCTCATAACTGGGTGCCAAGCACCCCTCTTTCCCACAGTATTTGAGTAGAATGGGTACCACAAATGCCATCTAAGAAGCTTGCAGTGACTGTCTCTATAGGACCTGAGCAAGGGGAGAAAACTGGCCACCTGGTAGCCTAGCCCCATGGCCATGCACATGCCCTCCAGCCCTATGGCTCTGCTCACGTGGTTCCTGCCCTGTCATCTGACTCCACAGACCCATCCATGTCACTCCAGAACTGCCTCCAGGCCCTGTGGCCCCACTTTATGGTTCCCACACTGCTACCTTGCCCTGCGGCCCCAGCTTCAAGACTCCCACGCTCTTGCCAAGCCCTGTGGCTCCACCCACATGGCTCCTGCATTGTTGCCCAGACCCATGGATTTGCCCCTGAGGTTCCCATGCTGCCATCAGAGAAAGCAGCCCCACCTATGTGTCCCACACTGCCTCTAGTTCCCATGACCTCACCCACCTGGCTCCTGCTCTGATGCCTAGCCCTGTGGTCCTAGTTCTGAGGCTCCCATGATGTCAGTCAGACCCAAGGCCCTGTCCCTGCAGCTCCTACCCACCATCTGGTGGGAACTGTGCCTCCCATGATGTCAATCAGACCCAAGGCCCTGTCCCTACAGCTCCTACCCACCACCTGGTGGGAACTGTGCCTATGGTCCAATGCTCCACCGGAGATCCACTGGACTTGAGCCACCGTCGTACCTGGACCTGGTTAGAGCAAACACCTGGAACCCTGATAACACAATTGCTGCTTAAATAGCCTCACCAAACTGCCACTGTCACTGCCATGGGGAGATCTGGCCAGAGAAATTGCCCACAATGCAAGCTGGCATGGAGAAGGCTTTGCCCAGACCCCCACTAAAGCTTCCAGCCATGGCCTGGGGAACAACCCAAAACTCCACACAAAGACCATCTAGCAGTGGCTCAGACTCTAACAATCACAGGAAAACAGGTCAACACAGAACAGCCCCATTACAGGCTCTTAGTGCATTTGCTTCTCTCCTGCGAGGTCAATTTTCTGGAGTAGGTCACAAAATCGCCATCAAGTCATCTCTCCTTCTTCTAAGTAGGAGAATTCCCCACAAAGGAGAGTAAGTACACCACAAACCTATCAGCCCTGAGCTGAGAGAAGAAATTTCAGATGAGAAGAAACCAGCAAAAGAATTCTGGGAACATGAAAAAACAAGCTCATTCAACACCTTCAATGGATCTACAGCAATGGACCTCAACCAAAAGGAAATTGTTGAAATGTCAGAAATGGAATTTAGAATATGATGGCAAACAAGATGAATGGGACTGAAGAGAAGGTTGAAAACCAAAACAAAGAAGCCAAAAAAACATTTCAAGATTTCAACAACAATAACAAAAAAAAAAAAAAAAAAAAACGGAAAAGTCTATAAAGACCAAGAAACATAAGAAATGATATAACTGAATTTTAAAAATGAAGGAGTCATTTAGAAAATATCAAAATGAAGCAGAAAGTTTCAAAAACAGGCTAGAAGAAACAAAAATAAGCAGAAGAAAGAATCTCAGAGCTTGAAGACAAGGCTCTTGAACTAACACAGGCATTCAAAGATGCAGAAAAAAGAATGAAGGATAGTGAACACTCACCCAGAAAAGTATGGGACTATGTGAAGTGAATCCATATAAAAATTATAGGTATCCCTGAGAGAGAGGAAGAAAAAGCAAAAAACATGAAAAACCTATTTGAGGGAATTACTAAGGAAAACTTCCCTGGGATTGCCAGAGATTCAGATATCCAGATACAAGATGGTAATCAAATACCAGAAAGATTCATAGCAAATAGGACATTTCCAAGACACATAGTCATTATTTTGGCCAAAGTCAAAATGAAGGAGACAATTCTACAAACTACATGATGAAAGTAATTATTAACCTACAAATCAAAGCAAAACCCATTAGGCTAACAGCAAGCTTCTCATCGGAGTCCTTATAAGTTAAAAGGGATCAGGGCCCCTTTTTAGTCTTACTAAACAGATCATCTGCCAGTAAAGAATTTTGCATTCTGTCAGATTAAGTTGGATAAATGATGGAAAAATAAAGACTTTTGCAGACAAGCAAACACTAAGGGAATTTGTCACTACTAGACCTGTAAATATTCAGAACTCCATTATACATGCAACAAGACAATAGATACCCCCAGTGTAAAAACACTTGAAAGTTAAAGCTCACAGCTGTTATAAAACAATAACACAACATGGAAAAAAAAACATGGTATCATCCAACATCATGAACAGAGCAGAATCCCACATATCAATAACACTGAATGTGAATGGTCTTAATGCTCCATTTAAAAGACATAGATTGGCTGAATGCATTAAAAAAACACACCCCAAATATAAGCTGCCTCCAAAAACCACACCCAACAAGGACTCATACAGACTCAAAGTAAAGGGATGGGAAATATATTCCATGCAAATGGAAACCAAAAGCAAGCAAGTGTAGCCATTCTCATATCAAATAAAATAGACTTTAAATCAACAATGATAAAAAAAGACAGAGATGGTTATTCTATAATGATAAAGGGAGAAATTCAGCAAGAAGACTTAACAATTCTAAATATGTATGCACCTAACATAGGAGCTCCCAGATTCATAAAGCAAATTCTAGTAGATCTAAGCAATAAATAAACAGTAGCATATTAACTACCAGGTACTTCAACATCCCACTGACAGAGCTGGACTGATCACTGAAGCAGAAAATCAATAAGGAAACACTGGACTTGAATGGAAATCTAAAACAAATTAACCTAACAGATATTTATAGAACATTCTACCCAAAATTACTGAACATATATTCTTCTCCTCAGCACAGGGGATATTTTCCAAGACTGATCATATCTTAGGCCACCAAACAAGTCTCAGCAAATTCAAAAAAATCAAAATCATATCATATATCTTCTCACACACAGTGGAATAAAAGTAGATATCAATTCCAAGGAAACACTTAAATCGACACAAAGTCATGGAAATTAAAAAACCTGCTACTAAATGATCCTTGAGTCAATTATGAAATTAAGATAGAAATCAAAAAATTTCTTTAACTGATTTTCAAGAGGGCACAGGCTTTCCAAATCTATGGGATACAGGCAAAGCAGTCCCATGGGGAAAGTTCGTAGCCCTAAATGCCTACATTAAAAGGCACAAAGACCATAAATTAATAATCTAATGTCACATTTCAAGAACCTGGACAAAGAAGAACAAATCAAACCCAAAGCCAGCAGAAGAAAAGAAATAACAAACTCAGAGTTGAACTGAATGAAATGGAACCAAATTAAATGGACATTAAAAACACTAATGAAAGAAATCATAGATGACACAAAAAAACGGAGAAACATCTCATGCCCTTGAATTGGTATCCTCAATATTATTAAAATGTCCATACTGCCCAAAGTAATTTACAATCTCAACACAATCCCCATCAAAATATTAACATCATATTTCATAAATGTAGAAAAAAATAATTCTATGCTTCATTTGAAACCAAAAAAGGAGTAAATACCCAAAGAAATCTTAAGGAAAAAGAAGAAATCTAGAAGCATTATATTATGTAACTTCAAATTATATTAATATTATTAGGCTATAGTAACCAAAACAGCATGGTGCTTGTATAAAATCAGAGACATAGACCAGTGGAACAGAATAGGGAACACAGAAATAAGAATAGGGAACACAGTATCTACAACTACAATAACTGTTTTTCAACACAGCAGACAACAACATACAATGGGGAAAGGAAGCCCTATTCAATAAATGGTGCTGGAAAAACTGGATAAAAACATGCAGAATAATCTAACAGAGCCCTATATCTTTCTATATACAAAAATTAATTCAAGATGGATAAAAGACATAAATGTCAGGCATTAAACCATAAAAAATCTATAAGAAAATATAGGAAAAATTCTTCTAGATATCCACCTAAACAAAGAATTTATGACTAAAACCCCAAAGGCAATTACAACAACAAAAATAAATTAATGGAACTTGATTCAATTAAAAGCTTCTGAACAGCAAAGGAAATAACAGAACAAATAGACAACCTACAGAATGGGAGAAAATATTCCCAATCTATGAATCTGATAAAGAGCTAATATCCAGAATCTACAAAGAACTCAAACAAATCTGTAAGGAAAGAAACAACCCCACTAAAAAGCAGGCAAAAGTCATGGACAGAATTTTTTCAAAAGAAGATAGACAAATGGCCAATAAACATGAAAAAATGTTTAACATCACTAATCATCAGGGAATGCAAATTAAAATGACAATTAAATGAGATACCACCTTACCCCTGTCAGAATGGCTATTACTAAAAAGTCCAAAAACAATAAATACTGGCTTGGATGCACAGAGATAGGAACACTTATACACTGTTAGTGGGACTGCAAATTCATATAACCTCTATGGAAGACAGTATGGAGATTCCTCAAAGAAATAAATGTAGACTTACCATTTGATCCAGCAACCCCACTACTGGCTATCTAAGCAAAGCAGAAGTCATTTTATCAATAAGACACTTGCACTCAAATATTTATTGCAGCAGAATTCACAATTGAAAAGATGTGGAATAAACCTAAGTGCCCATCAGTTCATGAGTGGATAAAGAATATGTCTCTTTCTCTCTCTTTCTCTCTCTCTCTCTCACACACACACACACAATGGAGTACTACTAAGCCATAAGAAAGAATGAAATAATACCTTTTTCAGCAACTCGGTTGGAATTGGAGACCATTATCCTAAGCAAATTATCTCAGAAATGGAAAAACAAGCATCACATGTATTCTCTAATAACTGGGAGCTAAATGAGGGGCACACATGGGCTCAAAGAGGAATAATGGACATTGGAAACCAAGAAGAGGGGAGGGTTGGAGAAGGTAAGGGGTAAAAACTTCCCTATCAGGTACAACGAACACTGTTCTGGTGATGGGCACACTAAAAGCCCAAACTTAAGCATTATACAAGGTATGCATGTAACAAAAACATTTGTACCCCCTTAATATTTTGAAATAATAAAAAATAAATTAATTAAAAGAGAAACAGTTATAAAGATAGGGATGATAATGGTATTAAATAACATTAAGCAATAATACCTATCAACCATTAAACACTCTGACAGAACACTTATAGATTATTAATTTATTCCTACAACCTATGCTTAAGGCATTCAAATTGCCATTTTATTCATTAAAATGAAATAGAACAAACCAAAAAAATCACTGTATTTCAGAAATGTTAAGTAGCACTCTCAAAATGCAACAATTGGGAATTGAATTTAGGCTAACCTGTTTTTAAACCATTAGCCACTATGTGTGAGTAGGATGGGTAGGTAGGCATATTTCTGTGTAAACTGTCATATACTGAATAAAGCTTCAAAAACAATAGTTTGTACTCTGGGAGGCTGAGGTGAGAGAACTGCTTGAGCTCAGTAGTTTGAGACCAGCCTGAGCAAGATCAAGACCCCCATCTCTACTAAAAACAGAAAAATTATCTGGGCACGGTGGTGCATGCCTGTAGTTACAGCTACTTCCTCAGCTACTTGAGAGGCTAGAGCGAAAGAATGGGACATTCTAGCCAGAATGTCTAGTGAAAGAATGAGACATTCTCAAAAAAAAGGTAAAAAATATGAATTGTTCATACCTGGCACAGTGCTTGCTGTATTATTGAATCTTGTTTCAATATCAAAGATCATTCTCCCTTCACTAAGATCTTTAGGTAAACCCCAGACTAATATAGTTAAGAGAATGTCTTTGTGCCAGCCTTATATTAATCCTATCAATTCATAATACAGATTAAATCCTCATATTTTTCATAGATACTATCCAATAAAATGAGGATCTAACTAAGAATATATTGTGTACTTTAAACAAGCGACACTTTTGTTGTAATATTCTTGTACCTTTGTGCCTTTCATTTTGCTTTTTTCCTTACTTTTATTTCTTCCACAACATCCATTTATATAATGCCAGTGTAAGTTTTGTGCTGATTCACATTTATTTTAGTAAAACTGTTCTCTATTACCACTCAAGGTTTCTCAAAAATTATACTTGCATTGGACACAGATCTTGTGCTCCTTCCCAAACCCCCTCAACTGCCTTCTTCATTTTTCCTGGTTGAAGCCCCACTTTTGCTGGGTTGCTTCTTCACTTCTAGACTTGGAAGAAATTCCCCACTATGGGCAGGAGAACTGGAATTCTGAGTGGCCACCAAGAGACCAGATGATGCAACCTGGAGGCACAGTGAGTAAACTCCCTACAGAATGACATTTAATCAGGAGAATGTGCATAGGAAGAAAGGTGGAAGGCAAATTCTCCTGCCTTTTGCTCTTCCAAAAATCTTCCAGAATTCCCACTAAACAAGTGATCATACCTGCTGAATTATATGCTTTGTCTCTTTGTGGCTTCTTGTGAAGTAGGTGTCATGTTTCCAACGCTTTAAATCTTTCCTAGCTTCACTTTTCTTTTACTGTTTTTAACCTCAACATTCTCTCAAGTAAAGCTTCAACACTTTCTTCTTCGCTTTCTAGAAAGCTGTGATAACATTTAAATTTCTTAAGAATTTGTTAATTTTATTTTTATTGCCCTTAGATCAGTGTTTTTCAAAATTGTATTTTTTAGTCAAGGAACCATTTCTTCGAATATATCCGAAAAAGAAGATCGATATGCTTAAATGGAGGTAGAGCTGCCAAATTTGAATTAAAGATAGAAGAATGTGTGTGTGTGTATGTGTATGTGTGAGAGAGAGAGAGAGAGAGAGAGAGAGACAGACAGACAGACATCTGGAATCCTACCCTTTCATATTTCTTTGTCTTGGGAAATGCTGAAGTACGTCTTAGGAATCCACAGAGCTTATCACCCAGAGGATGATTTGGAAATAAGTGCTCTATTTCTGCTGCTCTTTGTTATTTCACACCTCTGTAAAAATGCAGGGACTTCTGAGACATGATTCTCCTCTGATGTAAACTCAGAAGAAAGGCTTGCTAAGGTTGATGGGAATGGAAATACTGTCTCCTCTTCGCTATTGTGGAGAGAATTCATATTCTCTCTTTTTCTTTCTCTCTCTCATATTAGATTTTCTAAATATTTTACAGGAAGAGAACAATTTATATTCTAAGTATTCCCTGAAAAATAATAGTCTCCAATCTCCTAGAAGATTTTAACTTTTTGTTTTCTTCCCAGTCACATAGCATGTTACTCACTTGTCAATCATCCTAGCCTTAGCAGCTTGGGTTTTCTTGCTGGACTCTTACATTTGCATATATATGTTTATTATAGGAGTACCTTCAAACTATAAAGGGGTAAGTACATACAAAGTATCATAAGAATTATAAGAGCTCTACTAGTTTAAAGTGAACTATCGGGATACAATTTTACAATGGCTTTATTAGAACTTGCATTTTATGAATATCTAAAATTCAACCCAATAAGCATTTATTGAGAGTACACTTTAAGATTCTTTACTAAGAAAGAGTCACACAGATATAAAGATGTCAGAATCAACTAGATAATATAAAGTATACAATGACTCAATTCGTATTTTGCTGTATGATATCAATAGATGGAAACAAATTACTATGGCAATACAGATGCATTAAGTGATTAATATTGATTGAAAGGATCAAGGAAGGCTTCATGGAGTGTATGACATTTGAGCTGCTACTTGAACTATCTAAACAGCCTAAGAAGATAATAGGTATAGAGAAAACAACACAAGTGAAGATCTGGAGGTGTGATATGCTTGCATTACAAGAATTCTGAGAACTGAGAAGGCTAGTTTTCACTTATAAAGCAATTACCACCAGTAGTCAAAATATTTTAGAAGGCAGAATGCACTATTATAAATCACTGGAGTATTGCTCCACAACTGCAAATTGTTTAAATGCTTGACACATGTTCAGTATATTTTGCACTTGTAAATGTTGTGCAATATCCAATATAACTTGTAGGTGTCTTGATTAAGATCTAGAGGAGAAGTATGAATGAAGTCCAATGTCTGATTTATGGCCAAGATATTCACAATATCATTCCATTTGTGTAAATAAGTCAGGGGTCCAAAGACATCATAGAAAACCAGCTAGGATATCACAGACATTTTAGAAGTGTCTATCATAATTTATGGGAACAAAAGAGGCCTTAATACCTTTGTACCTTTAGGAAATGTCAGAGCATTTAGAGTCCATGTTAAACCAACAGACTCTTCCCAGGTTTTTCACCTCCCATCAATGCTGCCCGGAGAACTTACAAAGGATGCCAGCTGCTCACCCTTCCAGAGATATCCCTGCTTCTTGACAGCCCTTGCTTGTCTCCTTAACACACCTCCAGCCTTCTTCAAGCAGCATCGGGTCTGCTCTGAATCTAGGTCTCTTTAGACTTAGAGTCTTTGCTACTGTGCTATTCTGAAAGTCAAAGAGAGATTTCCCAATTAAACCAGAACATGTGCAGCTATGCTTGTAAATGTGTCACATAGCTTGGATTCAAGTATAAGTCAGAAAACCTGTAGTCAACCTCCTACTTACATCTGTGAATAAGCACATAAGCAACTGCAGGGTTGTTCAGGCTAAGCAGATGGATGGTCCTGTCAGGAACAGATTGCAGTAGAGCTAGGATGTAGGATGAAATGCCACCCCCTCTGAACCGAGAAACACATTCAGCAGCAGGAAAGACATCCTTTTTAATGTAGATATTCTTTTTTAATTTCCCACATTTAACTGTTTCTAAGGAAAGGTTAAATCCTTTGTCCTCCATAATTTTTTTTGTTGTTACTTTCATTTTATTTCTTTATTTCATTCTAACAGATTCCTATCATATTACATCCACCTTAATAATTACCATCATTTGTGACTTTCTGCTGTTGTATATACAATCATCAAATATCATTAGCTAAGTTTATTAACATAAACATTATAAAGAATATACAATGATTTTACTTTGAACAAACCAAGTGAATGAAGTTTCTGATACTTTCATAAGTAATTTGAAACTTATTTTTATTCAAAATTAATTGAATTTTATATATCTGAGAAATCCTAAAAATGTAATTATTTTAGGTGGGCATATATATAAAATGCTCAAACAAATATACTGTTACTATTCAATATAAAGTTATAATCATGGGATGTATGTAAAATTAATGTTAATATGCTTGAAAAATACTGTATTACTAAAAATAAAGTGTCTATTATAGTTCATTTTGACAATTTTCTCAAATTACAATTCTATTTTAAGGAAAAGAAAATTTATTTTAAATTAACTTTGTATTCTATAACTTCATCTCTAACAGCTTTATTTTATCACATGAATTCACATGAAAGAAAACTTTTAAGTATGAACAAAAATCTGATTGCATTATTTTCTCTTGGGCACGTATGCGGTAAATTATCTAACGTATTACACAAGTTATTACTTTCATTAAGATGGTCTTCTGTTCAGATATTCAGCATTTCGGTAGCATAAAGAAGTTTGGAAGAGATTTATGTTTACAAGATTTTGTGCCTTAACACTCCAGTAAATAAACATCAACTTTGGTCTGTTTCTGAATGATTATATCTTACATATAAAAGTTCTACATATATTACTAAATATATTTAATGCCAGTTTATGAAAATTTATATTATTAAAAATGGCACAATTGCCTTTAACAACATGACCTCTTTCTATATTTAATATAGAATTCTTCATTTAAAGGATGAGAGGGCCTCAGGGAATTATTACAAAGTTTTATTTTATAGCGAACAAAAAGATAACCCAACTGACAAAGGCCACTTATTTGTTAATTTTTCCTACTCTATTTTGAATATTGAAATTCTTTTGAATATGATATTAAGAGAAAAGAGAATAAGCCTACTTGGAAATCCATCATTTATTCTGGGGAGCACCACTAATATGATTATATTGATCTGAAGATTTCATTTAAGTAAGGATGTAGCATTTTCAATGAAAAGAATTTGAATTTTTATATACTTTTACCTTGAGTAAAAAATCATATAGACTGGATTGCAACTTCAAATTTGAGATATTTATAATTACCTCTTAAATTAGAGAGATCATTTTAAAATTATTCTCAGTTGAAATATTTGCCTAATATTATAGCCAATGGGGGAATAAAAGTGGGAAAGAGGTTGGTGAATAAATTATTAGTATTTGTTTAATTAGTAAGTGTTTATTAATCAATGATACATGCTGGGGATACTAAGACTTCTAGGTCCTATTGTCTGCTTACAGGGAGTTCACTGTCTAATGGAAGATGTAGATGTGCAAATAAAAATAATAATGAAATATAATAAGTGCCAGAGTGAAGGAAAATTCCAAGCAAAGTATTGAAGATGTGACCTGGTTTCTGCTTGCTGCTTAAAATAAATGTGAGAGGAGAAAGATAAGTTAGAAACTATTAAACATAAAGAAAACAGGATTTGATGATTTGGGAAATTTTCTATCCAGAGGCAAAAGACTCTAAATTTGAAAGATTTGATGTCCAGTTAGTATGCCTTAGAGCAAAGATTGAGAGTGTAGCTGTACACCCTTTTGCTAGTTTCTCATAAAGGTCAAAACCTCAGAGTATTCAGTAACACAAAAGGTTTTTGAACATATTGAGGATATAAGTCAGAGATCTCTTCAGTCAAGCAAGAGAATATTTAGGAAGCTTAAGAGCATTGTCTCAATAATCTCAGCAAAAGCCAAAAATAGGGGATTAACTAGGGAAGATCTGTGAACTAGAATCTTGACTAATTGACAGACTGCATGTGATACACACAGGCAACTCACAAAGTTCGTGAGAAGGTCATATGGGCAGAAGCATTGGTAGATTGGACCAAAGAGATGGAGAGAGAGAATATGAAATGAAAAGCTACCAGAGCCCCAAACATTCTACAAACAGGAAACAAAATAATGAATACTTAACAGAAAACACATACTATATTTCACAATAAAGGAAGGATGGTTCAGAGAGTGGAGCTGTTAGCTCAGAAAGCAGTCATAGCCACAGTAAATTAATTTTTGGCCTTGAAACTCAATGGAGTTTGTATGAATAGCTTTTGGAATTGCTTGGGACCCTAAGCTTCTTTTTTATTCTATTTTCTCTCTTTTAGAACTGGGATGTCTATAAATGTTAGCCTATGTCTGTTCCACCATTTTGGTATAGATAATTTGTTTCCTTAGTTTCACAGGTCCACAGATAGAGAATTGTGCCCAGGATGGATTATATCCAGAACCTCATTCATACCTAATTCAGATGACATATGTGATGATATTTGGGACTTTTGAGCTAATGATGTCTAGAGAAGATTTTGAATTTTGAGTTGATGTGATAGGTTGAGACTTTGAGTGACTTTGGGATGAGGCAAATATATTTGGGATGCTAAACCTTGGGACCAGAGAGCAGACTGTGGTAGGAAGAATAATGCCCCTCTAAGAATATCCTACTAATCTCTAGCATATGTGAAAATTTTATTTTACAAGCCAAAAGATACCTTGCAAATGTGATTGAGGGTAGGACTTGGGACCTGGAGATTTTCCTGATTGTTAGGTCGGGTCTCATTTAATCACATGAGTCCTTAAAAGAATTTTTTTTTAACTGAATCAGAGAAATGACAGTATGAGAAGTATGTGATGCTTCATTGCTGTTTCTAAGATGTAGGGGCCACATGCAAGAAATTCAAAGTCTCTGAGAGCTAAAAGTAGCCTCAAGCTGACAGCCAACAAGGAAATGGAGAGCTCAGTGTCACAACTGCATGGAAGTGAATTCTACTAACTTGAATGAGGAAGAAAACAGGTCCTCCCTGGAATCTCCAGAAAGAGCCACCAATCCTTTGATTTTAGCCCAGTGAAATCAGTCAGATTTCTGACATACAGAGCTGTTACATGATAAATGCGTGTTACTTAAGCCCCTAAGTCTGTGATAATTTGTTATGGCAGCAGTAGATAACTAACGAAGGTGTTATGAAACAGGTAAAAGTCAAGCATAGTCTTAAAAGGAACAAGTAAAAATCTCCCAGGAAAGAGCAAGATGTAAAGATGCAGGATTTGGCATGATTTTCCATGTGGAAATGTAGGTGCTACACTAAGACAGAAAAATGGGTGACTGATGTTGCTAAGGGTACAGCAATTAAAATAACTTTCAGAGAATACATTCCTATAGTGCTAGGAAGTACTAGCAAGGACAGTACTAGGTAAGTTTTCTTTTATTAATATGGAAAGTAGAATAGTATAATATTTAAGAAAGTAATATATAAAGGTATTCTAAATATTTAAAGTGTTTTAGCACAGCCAGGTTCAGGTATCTAAAATAGCTTGAACAGATAAATTTTTATCTCAGAAAAAAATTGGGAATAATCAGCATATGAACTTAGATGATATCATGGATATAAATGAACTTATCCAAGGAGATTGCTTTGAACGAGAAGAGAGATTTAAGGAAGAAACCAGGGAAATGCTGTGTGTTGAGAGTAGACTAAGGAGGAGAAGCTAGTGATATAATCTAATGAGATGTTTCAAAAATATGAATATTATACTTGGCCAAGAAAAAAGAAAAGAATTTCAAGAATAGATTTCTCAATATACAAATGCAGCAGAGATATCAGGTAGACAAAACAAAAAGCAACCAGTAGATTTAGCAATTAAAAGATAGTATCAATTTTAGGAATAGCGGTTCCTACAAAATGTTGAAGTCAGAAGCCAAATTGTCAATATATTAAAAGGCTTATGGGAGGCAAATATGTGGAAAGAGTAAATAGTTTACAATTTCAAGATTCTTTTTGATGTGTGATGGAGTGCGAAGGTTTTTTCCTATACAATTGAATAGGCCTATTGGCAAAAAAAGAAAATGATGGCAGGGAGGGAGAATTTGAATAGGACTGAAGAGAGAGGCAAATTAACAAAATTGAGATCATGAGGAAGGAAATGCGTTCAAGGAAACAATCTGAAAGCTTAGTCATGGTTGAGGAAGAAGGTTGCCACTTCCTATGACACCAGAGATAAAAATGAGTAATGATAATGTTTAGTTTATTAAAGAGCAGAAGGGAAGAGAGGCCATAGTTGATAGCTTTTGCTGTATCTGTGAAACAACACGTGTTTATCAACTGAGAGGAGCATGAGGATAGGGTAGGACTACTGAGGAAACAGAATAGTTTGTAGTACCCTCTGTGTTAGTCAGCTGGGGCCACTATAACAGATGAGGAAACAAACACAGATTAATCATATTACTTGCCATATTTGCACTTTGAATAAGCTTATTTAAAGAGCAACATATCTATTTAATGTTCACACAATTATAATTTCAGGAAATGTAGATTTAAAACCTATGCTCTACCTTATACAATACTGCTAATTCAGAGTACCAAAATCACTGAGGCTCCAAATTTTAGAAGACATATGATAATATTAATGAGAGTGAAGTTGAAGTTAACACCATAAAATCTAGAACATATAGTAAAGACAGGGAATCCAGCAGGAAGCTAATACAAACTGAAAAGTTGAGGTGTCAAAGCTGGTGCATTTGGAATATTGTCATTGTCATTATAAAACATATACAGATTCCTAAGAGTATGTGGACTATCATAGAAATTACATATCAATAACCACAATGATTTGACACTTCTCAATTTTGCAGTAACAGTGCTGGCCTTTTAAAATTGAATGTGGGATGGGGGAGGGAAGAAAAGATTTTCTAAGTCCAAGAATGACGATACTGCAAACACTTCCAGTTATTCCTTAATTGACTAATAGATACTGTTTCCTGTTTGGATAATGGAGGTAGTGAAACTTCACAATTAGCTCAAGTCAGCAGCTGCCCCTTGAAATAATTGTTTGGCTAAACTTATTCTCCCCATAACCTACTGTAACTCCTGAAATGGCTTTATTTGGCTTACTGCTACTGAAGGTCACGATTAAAAGCACAACAGTTGGAAGTCCTTTAAAAATAAATGAGATACCGAGAGAGATATAACAAAGAAGGAGGTAACTTAGATGGTATCAATTGGGAGAAGTATCAACCTAACATGTGATACCGAACATGGAGTAACACTAATAACTATAGCTGCCTAATGGCTGGTCCAGCAACCTATCTGTTTAATGAGCACCTAGTGACTACTATGTCAGTCCCTTTCATGTGCTCTTGATAAAAAGGCCAAATAAATACCTGCTTCCCAAAATTGAAAAATCACTTTGATCTTATCACCAGAAGGGGTCCCTCAAGAGATTGGAGGAAGTCATCCTGTGGGCAACAAATTGAGCAGGGAAATATTTAACTCTATTCAACTCCAGAAATCTATTAGCTAAATTGGAGACAATGAGAGGAGAAACAGGGATTGTTATTTCCTCCAGGACATTAAAGTCAAAGTCTCATACAAATGAGAAATATTATAGAGCTGTGAACCTCTTGGAGAAAGAGCATCTTGAGTACACTACCTGAAACAGAAGCCAATTTTAAGAAAGTTTGTTTAGTAAACCTAAGTTTTAACAGAGAAAGCTAAAGGAAACTGTTCCATCTTTTCTGCTGAAATGAGCCTCATGTTTTATCTACTTTTGTTCTTTCTTCTATCTCCCCAGGGTTCTTGGTCATTATTCATGTTAAAATAAAAATTCTCATATTGTTTTTCATTCCATAGTATTAAAATAAAAAATTATCATTTTACTAGGCCTTCTTTTATAACTCTAAATATATATTTTTAAATAATGCATCATATGCATAATATATGTATTATATTTGTATAGAAAGATTATCATTCCATTGTCTTTATTCTCAATTTTGTGATGTTACATGCCAATGCTTACTAACTTTTTGTTTTGATTATTACTCTTTCCTACACAGAAAAATTTTTAATAAAGAAAATAGGCCAACTTAGGAACAGTTAATGTGTAATACTTGCTTCTCCCTGATAAAAGTTTGGGCCAATATATTACTCTTATATAGCAGAAAAACAATGCCAGAATTGAATGTTCAAAGTATACTGATATATTAAAAGGCAAAGATATATATTAGCTTTAATTTGTTCATAAATGCATTTAGTTCTCTTTTCTAGAATTTTTTTCTCTATATCTGTTTCTTACAACAAATCCTGAGGGGGGAGTGTAGAGGGAGATGACCTAGTAAATAAGCTCACAAGAGCACAAGAAAATATTAGGTCAATAGATGATATAATCTCTAAAATGAATCTAATGCTTTTTGCTACTGTATCATCATAATAGGTGACTAGAAAATTTAAACACATAAAGCTTAATATTAATACTATATAATGTTTTCTAGACATTAGCACCAACTAAAATTTTATAATAAGCTTTTCTTTTCTTATGTTCTAATCCTGTTTACTTATAGATATAATTGTATGAAAAAAAACCTGCAGATTTATAAGCTAAGTTTATCTGCTACTTTAACAAAATTATCAGTTTTGTCTGACTGTACTATATCTTTGGATTAGAATTATGTAGGAAAAAAGTAACTTTCACAAAGTAGAAATAATACCTTTTACCTCTGGCCATTTTCACAGCATTCTAGTAAAAACAGGCTATGAGTTATTTCAGTAACCGTATTTTTCAAATAATTTATGTACAGAGAAACAATGCTATCATTCTTCAAAAACTTGAAGCAAATACTATGCATTTATAAATCTACTTACTAGAAATTTTTGTTTTAGGTTTTTTTCCTCCTAACATATTTCCCTTAGTCCTTGACATTTTCCAAACTTCATATCTGAACCCAAAGAAATCAAGATGAAACTAGGAACTTCATTAAATCATATCTATTTCAGGGCTCTAAGGAAAAATAAAAAAAAAAAAAAAGCCAAGGTTTGAGGCTAACCAGCTACAAAAATGGCCATAAGTCAGACTTCGAATAAATTCGAAGATACTAGCAAAGTGGAAAGAAAGAGTTTATTAACCAATTATTATTTTGAATTGGAAAGAATATCACCCCTATTCCCTCCTTTTGAGCTAATTCTTTAAACTTTGAAAAAGCAAAATAGCAAAAGAAAAAAAAAAGAGTTCACTCTATTCTTCTACCCTATACCTACTCTATACTTCCGATATTATTGTTAGATAATATAACTGCAATATTAATTTTTCAGACAATAGACTCCTCATTGCTCTTGATTTTGATTTTTTCAAAGGTCCTCTTAGGATGTCAGTGAGGGCTAGATGTTGTATAACTGATTCTCATTAAAATAATGACACTCATCTTGTTATATTATTTGCATTTTTGCAAAGTCATAATATTTTTCTATTATTCTCATGAGTTATAGTAAGTTGACAAACTAATCATAGTAAAATGTCAGCTTTTGGATGAAAAACTTGTATATATCCCAATGATATGCATGTTGCATAAAACCTCAGTGTCTTGCACTAATAGTGTGCCAGATGGTGCCATCTTGCTGTGGGGAAACCATGGATCCAGTATTATATTTCAAATTAGAATAGGTTGATCTTAATATAGACTGTGAAATAGCACTGAATCTCAGAGATACAACTGCAATTCTGTTCACTTATAATATTAAAAATGGAAATTTATAAGAGATTTCTCAGAAAACTTCTGAGGTTGAAGTGAGACCCTTCAATATCTCTATGGAGTTAGAGGATGACTTAAACTTCAGCCAGGACAATAAAGGGCAAGGACAGAAGTCTAAAGCCACAGATATAACAACCTAAGAACATAAGATTCAGAGGTAAGCTAAGAAAAATGAAGCAGGAACAGGTGGATGACAAGTCCTTCACAGGATTGTGTAGACATGTAGGGGCTGGAAACAGGCCAGTGAATAAGGAGTAAAGTATAGCAGGTTGGATCCTAAAAAGGAAGTGGGCCAGGCTCCTGGAATCCTCATGAGACAGGAGGATTCCAAAAATGCACACAAACTGACTTCCCAATTCACTTGCAATAAAAGCCAAAAACTATATAACGGCTCATTGGCCTCTACTGCCTGCCTCCTTCCTGCCTCTCTGAACTCATCTACTGCCTCCTAGTGCATCTCACCTAAGCAGGCCCCCAGCCCCTGTGCTTTTATTCAAACATCCCATATGTATTCATTTCCTAGCACTACTATAACAAACTATCACAAACTTGGTGGCTTAAAACACAGAAATTTATTCTCACAGTTCTAGTGGTCAGAAGTCCAAAATCACAGCGTCAGCAGGGTGGCGCTCCTCCAAGGACACTAAGGGAGAATCCTTGCTTGTCTCTTTCAATTCCTGGTGTTCAACTCCAGCTGTTTCTTGCCTCATGGCTGTGTAACTCCAATCTGTGTATGTGTCTTCACATAGCACTCTGTTCTCCTATGTGCCTGTGTCAAATCTCCCTCTGCATTTCTTATATTAATATAAGGACACCTGTCATTCAATTTAGGCCCCACTGGGTGGTCCAGAATTATCTCATCTCAATATCCTCAAATTAATCATATCTACAAAGAACTTTTTCCTACAAAATAAGGCCCCATTCATAGGTCCCAGCGCATAGGACATGGAGATATATATATATATTTGGGAGCCACCATTCAACCCACTACACCATACATGCTTTCACCTCAGGGAGGGCATTGTTCTTCCTGCTCCCTCTGCCTGGAACTCTGTCCCCATGAATGTGAATAGCTCACTCCCTCACCTTGCTCAAGATTTTACTCTTACTTCATCTTCTCTGGAAAGACTTCCCAGAACATCTTACTTAGAATCACAATGTTCTCCCTCAAATCCACTGACACTTGATGATTTATTTTTCCTACATAGAACTTATTTCCACTCTTCACCATGTAACATATTATGTGTTCATTTTTTTTTGTTTCTATCCATGAATTATCTAGGCTCCACAAGGACAAGGATTATTATCTGTTGTTCAATACTTTATTCCCACTACCTACAAGAGTTAACAGATTGGAACATAAATGGCACTCAATAAATAATTTTTAATAAATTTAAAAACATGAGTATCAAAACTGTAAAACAATGGCTGAGAAATGAGAGGACCGTTTAAAAGCAATGATGGTTAAAAATAGTACAGTAGGTAAATCATGGCCTTTTCAAAAAGTGATACTAGGTAAACTAAATATTCATCTAGATTCTAAAAAAAATGACTCTTAAATCCTAACTCACACTATCCACAAATATCAATTACAGAAGGATTGCAGATCTAAATGAGAAAGGTGTAACAATAATGTTTTTAGAAGAAAATACAAGAGAATATCTTCATAAATTAGGGCAGGCAAAGATTTCTTAAATAAAAAGTCATAATCATAAAGGGGAAAATTTGATAAAGTAGATTAAACAATTAATTTAAAATTTTTTATATAAATTAAAGTTCCTTAAAAAGACACTGATAATTGAGTTCAAAAGCAAGCTATGGACTTATAAATTTTATTTGTAGTTCTTATTTCTAATAAATGACCCATATCCAGAATATATGAATATATAAAAATTAATATCAAAACCCAATAGAAAAAAATGAGTTTGAAAAGGCACACCAAAAAGAAGTATATTCAAATACCATTAGAGATATGAAAAAATGTTCATTTTTATGTTATCAAAATGATACAAATAAAAATATAATACTAGTTCATAATTCACCAGAAAGGCTAACATGAAAAAGACAGGCAATAATAAGTTTATCAAGAATATGAAACAACCAAAATCATGATACAGTAATGGTCATAATGTAAATTGAGACAAGGATTTTGGAAAACTGTTTGGTAGTTTGTACTAGAGCTTAAAATATGCATGCCCAGTAATTCCACCCTTATATTCCCATAACCAACAGAAACATATATATATTTTTTTTTTACAAAAAGACATGTACAGTAATGCTCAGAGCAGAGCTATTTGTAATAGAAGCTCTAAATTAGAAACAATTCAAGTGCCCATTAATAAAATGCTGCACAATTAGAAAAAAAAAAAAGCTACTAATGTGTACAACACCAATGAACCTCACAAATACATTATGAAATGAAAGAGGCCAGACACAAATAGTACATTCTGTATGAAGTCATTTATATGAAGTTCATAAACAGGCAAGCTAGCATATGATGTTAGAAGTCAGAATGATGGTTCTCTATCATTCTGAGAGTAGTGAGTAAAAGGACACATGAAGGGGTTTCTGGGTAATATTCAAGTTCTTGAGTTCAAGTTACACAGGTATGTTAACTTCATAATCACACATCAAGCTGTACCCGAATGATTTTTAAACTTTCATGTGTGAATAGTATGTTATACTTTTAAAAGTCTTTTTAAATATCCACCAATC
>CAUYMX010032407.1:0-19908 GCA_963573855.1 Lepilemur septentrionalis
TATATATCTTTAGTTGGCCAATTAATTTCTTTCTTTCTATTTATAGTAGAGACGGGGTCTCACTCTTGTTCAGGCTGGTTTCGAACTCCTGACCTTGAGCGATCCGCCCGCCTCAGCCTCCCAGAGTGCTAGGATTACAGGTGTGAGCCACCGCGCCCGGCTTGATGTTAACTATTTAATAGTATTAGGCGAAAAGTGGGGATATTCTGAAATCCCTTTTTAAAATATTAGGTATTCTTGGCCGGGTGCGGTGGTTCACGCCTGTAATCCTAGCCCTCTGGGAGGCCGAGGCAGGTGGATCACTCAAGGTCAGGAGTTCGAGACCAGCCTGAGCAAGAGCGAGACCCCGTCTCTACTAAAAAAATAGAAAGAAATTAATTGACTAAAAATAAATAGAGAAAAATTAGCCAGGCATGGTGGATCGCTTGAGCCCAGGAGTGTGAGGTTGCTGTGAGCTAGGCTGACACCACGGCACTCTAGCCCGGGCAACAGAGTGAGACTCTGTCTCAAAATATATATATTAGGTGTTCTTTTGACTTTCATGAAATTCTCCTGTCACTACCCCAAGCATGTTGAAGCCATCTGAATTGAGGTTGTGCCAGCTATAGTTCATCTCACAGCTCAGGTTTAAGAAACAGAGAACAATATTCATTGTGAGGGAGGTAGCGATGGCTAAAACAATAGAACCCAATGCAGTGTTAGACGGGCCCTGAGGAAGAAACTCTTAAGCAAGTGAGTTGATCTTTCCATGAAGCTTCTCAAAACTGGCAAAGGAAGAAATTAGAACAGTAAGGGCTAAATTTTCCCCAAAGTCAGCATGAGGTCAAAGGTTTTCCAGTCACAATGAAAACAGAATTTGCTGACAAGGTCCTGATCACATCAGACAACTCACAACTGGGAAAAAGTAACTTACAGAAAGCATTGTTTATTTTTAACTACAGAAGTTTGGAATATTTCCAAACTACCTCTGGGAAGAGCCTGCCTACCTACCCTTTTGCATTACATTACTCCTTTTTCTTTCTGACATCCCTCACTCCTTTACCAACTCTCAGATGCCAATTTCAGGGTAACAGGGAAGCACTCAGCTGCATTTAAAAGTTCTGGACACACTTTGCTCCTTTAACTTACATAATTGATTCAGGTGATTTGGGTATTTATCATTGGTCATGTTATCAAGCAAATGGGCTTGCTGCCCTATGCACACAGAAGCCAATGCTATGGTACCAGCTTTTGAGAAAAGAAAGGATTCATCACAAGACTGGCCAGCAAGGAGACAGGAGGTGGACTCCAATCTGCCTCCCCAATTTGGAGTCTACGGCAAGTTTGTAGACTCAGAGAGCAAGGAGAAGTGTTAGGAATGTTGGCAGGGTCTGATTGGAGGGCTTTAAACTTGACCATTTATGCTAAGGTATGTTGAGATGGATTTTAGTCCCAGATCTTCCAGGCTAACGGACCCCTCACTTCTGAAAGAGCCCCGGCATTCTGGTTCCAGTCATGTCCTGGTCTTCTTGGTCCCAAGGGGAGGAATTGTTGTTTCTGGGTGTTGTTAGAGGTTGAAGCTTTTTCTATTGCTTATGCTCAGGCTACATGACTTGCAGATTTTTGCTCTGTTATGTCTAAGAGGTAACTCAACATTTTGTTATTAACAGAGTAGGTCCAGTTTGGGCTGGTCCCATGGTTACAATAAGGCATCTCTTATTAAATGAACTGGAACATCTGGGCTCCTAACTTAATGCAAAAGCCCCCATGCCTTTCTGACCTATGGGGTCTGGTATTATTTTGGAGGAGTCTAACTTGGTATTTGTTATTGCAATCCATTTAACTAACAATCTCCCATTGTAGTTGGTACAGTGCAGTAAGCCTTCTCTGGCAAACAAAAGACTTTATTCACAATACAATGCATAATTTTGAGTACATCTCTGACAAGAGGAAATGGACCATATTATTATTAATGTAATGGAGGATCCTATTATTTTAAGCTAGTGAATGGAACAAAGTAGACCTCACCCCATTTCCCAGGGATGACGTCAATTTGCAGCATGATCTCTTATGAATCATTTCTCTACTTCACACCCTTAGAAGGCAGAGATTCTTCCAAAGGCCAAGAGAATACTTAGGATGCCTGGTTCCTTTGCAGATATTCTGGCACTAGATCTTTGGACTGAGGGCGTTCACGGGTGTTCAGAGTTGCACAAAACCCAATATTAACATCTCTTGGGACAGCTCTGAAGAACTGAAACACACTCCCCATAGACCAGTCAGCTTAAATTGCTTCTAGGATAATTAAATAAAGTCCGTAACTCAAAGAAAGTCCAGGGTTCATGAGTCCCAGTCTGTAAATGCTGCTTTCAAAGAAACATAGTCGATTATGGTGGCTTCTAATGAATGTGGGCTGGGGAGTCATGTTATTGGAGGGGTACTAAAGAACCTGGAATAGGCGCATTTCGTAGCATTTTACGTAAGATTGAGAAAACACAGATTTTTCATCTCAAAGAATTGGCTTTCTTGATGCCACCACTGCAGTTGAGAAGTCAAAACTAATGAAGTGTAAGTCTAATCCTCACATGCTTCTTTTGGTCAGTGTCAGAGGGAATTCAATTCATGATCCACAGTAACATATTTTTCAATTACCTTTCATCATTCCTCTTGCACTCAGTTTCTCTGCCCCCAGTTTCTCTGGCTCCCCCAGGCCTTTCTTGCCACTGCCCCAATGTTTCTTCTGAAGCCTACTGACTTTCTGGAACCTTCTAATTTTTTCCCACATGTGGTCAACCTGAGCTTTTTATTTACAACTTCTCCCCACCGATATCTTCTTAGGTTTTTGCCTTCCCAATTACCCTGCTTTACATCCGTGTTTCTCCACCTTCTTTTTATTCTTGCTTTTCCTAAGGACTCATTTTAGACCTAACCCCCTCTCACAGACACAGCATATATTCTCTTATGTACTCATATATATCTGTACTTTATACATAAGCAGAGCATGATTTTTTTCACCCCCTAAGAACCAATTCCCCCCAAGGGCAGCAATGTCATCCCAGTGGAGAATGCAGGGTCCCAACACAGGCAGGAGAAGCAAGAGGAGCAGGAACTTACAGGCAAGAGGCACCAGAAAACTAAAATCTTTTGTGAGAGTTCTAATTCTCTTCCTTTTCTGCCTATTTTTTAGCCACTTGGGTGTAGCGCTGTAGCCGGCATCAATCCTAAACGAAACTGTATAATCTCACCCTCCGTCTTAGCTTCTGCCTTCTCCTCTTGTTACCCCTGGATAAAACTTGGACCCCTCAACGCTTCATTTAGAAATCTTTCTTACTCCTGCTCTCAGTAAACTCCTACCCATTGGGCATCTCACCCCCTACCTGTCAAACAGATCCAGCTAATGTGGGATCCTTCTTGTACGTGAAAGACTAATCCTACAAAGTTGGCGTGTTACCCCTCTGAGGATCCTTTGCACCTGGGGAGGAGCAAATGTGGGGAAGGGCTTTCTCTGACCTTCCCCACCTAAGGGAAGTTCCTGCAGAAGGAAAGCGATCAACCAGGCAAGATTAACTCACAGGAAAAGACTACAAAGCCCTAACACCTTGCTCAGACTTTACCACTGGCTACAGTCTCTTCTCCAGAGAGATGCTACCCACCCCCAGAGAGTTTATCTGCATAATAAGACGGCCTTTGTTCCCAGTGTATTTCCTCCCCCCACCCTCCCAGATCTTGTCACCACCATCCCCCAGAGCTCCCCTCCCCCAGCCCCTTCCTCCTTCCTGTGTGGTATAAAAACCTCAGTCATCTGGTCCTTCTTTCAGTCTTATATTCTGTGAGGCTCCCGTGCAAATTTATTACGCAGGTAATAAATTTGTCTGCCTTTCACCCGTTAATCTTTGTACTGTCAGTTTATTCTAGAGACTCAAATTATTGAAACTTCAGAGAGTAGAGGGAAAATTTTAACTCTCTTACATATTCAGTAACTTTTATGTGCCCATAGGTCTTCCCAACTGTGTTATAACTATGTTGGGATGGCTCCTGAAGTTTTTCTCTTACAATGTTATAACACCTGGCCCAGAGCTGACCTTATAAAAGTTTCCAGTGTTAAAAAGTTCTCATCCAGCTACTTTTTTACAAATCATTTTTTTAATAACATACAAAGCAAAAAGATAACTTAAAATAGATTGGGGAATAGAGAAAGAAGGAAATGATTTGTGATTTTGCGTTAGTATCTCTAACAATGTCAAAATGTATATTTTTTTTAAAAAAACTTAGTTTTCATGACCATAATGTGGAATTTTTCCAAAATGGTAACTTAAAATAAATATGAGAACCCAAAATCACAGATTCATGGTGTTTTTGAAAGTGCCACTTAGAATGAAATGTTTTATGAAAACAAGCCCTCTTTACTTGCTCTGCCCTCGTACACCAGGAAGCGGTATTCCCAACTGATGTAGGAAAACAATGTCTTGAAATCACAAAACCCCATATTGCTGTACTACGAGGTATAACAAGATTACTCCTTCAAGGAAGACTATGGTACTGTATCATCCCCAAAATGCATTTTTATGAAGGCACTTTAAACAAATGATAATAATAAAACTGACGGCAAAATAAGCCTGGTCTAAATAATGTCAGAAAGAGTAAAATTAATTATTACCCATTGAATATTTAAACCAAAAACTGTGAGGGATTGAAAGAGTGGAGCTGATCAAAAAGTTAACATCTCCTTGGGAACCAGAACAAATCCAGGTAAACTACTTCAACACAGTGAGTTAAATAATTTCTTGAGACAACGTAAGAACTAACACAGAGTACTCCACAGGTAATTGACCAACGCAAGGCTACTGTTCTAGGGAAGCAGAGATTGCTGAGGGTGAAGATGAGCAGGGAGAACCTTCTAGAATGAAGTTTAAGACTTGATACCACCTGTTGCCCATATTACCCAGGTGAAAAAGGATTAGCACCACCTGATCTAAGTTAGGATAATGAGCTCCCAGGAGGTGTTAATTACAAAGTTACTAAGTGTGTTGGGTTCACTATGAATTCAACTCCTGGCCAGACCCAGGACATAACAGGGCAATGAAACATTCAAAATTTCTGATGACTTCTGTTTACACTTTGGAGAAGAAGAATTACACAATAGTCTGTGGATGCCACTCTGGCATTCCCTTAGGATCCACAAAATTCCCTCCCTTTTTAAATATAGCAGCTGTGAATTTAGGATTTGGGGTTAGACACATGTGAAAATATGACACAAGTCCTTCCTGATGGATAGTTCAGAACACCCAGTTATAATTATGTAAACACTGAAAAAAGGTCACAAAGGAAGTAAGAGGTTTGCATATTAAAATGCACACTAGCATTACCAATGGTACGCAAATATCATTTAAATCTATTATAAGAAAACGTTCAAGATTCATTCCAGTTGTTTCTGCCAAAATTTGCTTCCACTTTGTGCTAGAAGTTTGAAAGAGAAGAAATGCCTTAAAGAAAGATTTGTGTTTTATATTATCTAAGAAGATGATTTTCTATTAATAATTGTCCCCTGGTGACATCTGGCGGCTTGACAAGAGTCATAAGAATGGGACAAATGATCCAACATTACTTTATTGATTTTTCAATTTATCCTCCTTTGATCAAGGTTTCAGGGGACTTCCTGAAGTTGACAAACACAGCAGCCTACCAAAGAGGAAATGACTTAGAAAAATAAATTCAGTGCTAGGGAGGATAATTTGCAGTTAAACATAGTATCTAAAATTACTCTGAAACATTCTTAAAAACATTAATCCCTAGACAAACTAATGAACTAGTTGACTAACAGTCAGTTGGCTTTGGGGTAAATATAGAGCTTTTTGATTTTTACTTATTTATTTATTTATTTTGGAGACTCAGAGTAAAATCACAAACACAGAAGAAAGATCAGCCCTTTGAAGGTTTAAGCAAACACTTCTCCGTGTGTGCCTAATGTGAGTCCGCAGTGAAAGAACTGACCAGGTGCTCTGCTCAACAGGTCTTGTATTCACAAAGCAGATTCCCTAGAAAGATATCAAAACAATGTTCCCCTAACTGAACATACAAGCGTACTACAATCGTGCCCTTTAATTTGAAACCTAGGAAGACAAGTTGACCATAAGCTCAATATGAGCCAAAGGTGAGACATGATCTTGAAAGGTTAGGAATTATCTTAGCCCATTAAAGACATACTCTGATCAGATTATACCTGCCCCTCAATGGGCTGAAAGCCAACAGAGTAAGGTAGAACTAAGGCAATGAGGCTGCTTTTTTTTTTTTTTGGTAAAAGAGAAGACCACAGGGACAGTGACAGTAACTTCAAAAGTATGAAGAGCTAATAATATGTGTTAGGAATGGACATGGTCTACTTCATCTAGAGGGCAGCCCTTATAAGTAGAAATTTCATATTCCAAGTCTCATTCATTGTTGTCGGCCACAATCGAAATGGTTAACTTGGACGAAGTTGCTGGAACTCACAGAAGTGGAGAAGATTTAATAAAGAATTGTAAGAGTCGAAGTCTTATAGCACGTTGACTAAGAATACTTATTATGCCAGTTTCTCAATTTGCAATGTTTTTAATCACACAGCAAGCACTGAGTAAGATCATGGTTATACTTACCATTGGTTTATTTCAAAAGGTACATTATTCTGGTCATTCCTTTGAAATTTAAAAATACCCTGTTTCTTGAATGAATAAAGTATTTTATTGAGACATAATAGTGAAGGAACCTGCAAGCTTTACTTTGGTTAAGGAAAAAAAAAAGACACTCTGCTTTTGTCAATTACAAAATATGGAAAATTGCAAGCAATACTGTTGATTGCACTAATCATAAGACTTGGTGCTTCTGTTTTTCCTTTTCTCTGCACACTGCTTAGACTTGTTGCTCTTTCCTTTGCTAAATATAGCTGGCTTCCTGCTATTTCCACAGCCAACTGAAGAATTTCATTAGGAAGGTGGAAAGCTAACACTATCACTCTGATGAATAAAACAGTCAGCTGATAGCTCTCCTTGCTCCAGTGGAAAAATTTACAAAAGGGTGCTGGGTGACAGAACTGAGTTCATTAAAATAGTCAGTGAGTGTGATAAGCAAAGGCAAAAGCCTTCTTTTCTCACTGTTTTCCCTGGGCAAGCGGTCGTTAAAAGCGCCCGTTGAAAGTAGGAAAGGGGATGTCTTCTGTTCTTGTTCAAACCTGGGCTGAAGGACGATTCCAAGCCTGTAACCATTAAAAATGTGATTAGAGATCACTCTTCCCTGGCTTTATGTAGCTCAGAAGTCCCTCCATGACTGATCAACCCTGTAAATTCTCAGGGACTTCTCATTACCTGCAGAAGGAAGTAACTATTCCCAGACCAGGCTTCAGGGGCCAGATATATCTTTCTACCTTACCTGCATTTCTCCCCTACATAAACCCTTCACCCCAACAAAAGTAGTCTGCACACCTTTGCCCAGGCACACCTTTATGTCCTTGTCATCCTTTCCTGGAACCCCAGTCTCACCTCTCCCATCCATCCCAATGTACCAAAGTCCAGCTCAAATCTTTCCACTTCTGCCAGGTAGTCACAGATCATTCCCCAGTTAGAGCTAATTGGTCCCTATATCATTTAGGAAGCATTGTGTCCTAACCCAGTGCTTTGAGCTTCTTTCCACTGACATGGATCATTGATCCAACGAGCTAAATTTCCTCATTGCTGCCCATTGCCACTGGTTAACAGCCTTCAGCATTAAGGGTGATATCTCTCTCATGATTTAACCATTGCCAGCCATAAGATCCTGTATGAGAATTAAATGTCCTTACAGAAATAGTAAACTCACATAAAGTTATTTTTTACCATCTTATCTAAAGCTATAGGTTATTTTTATCATATTTTATGTTTATTTACAAAACAACATACTCTCCTTTTTTAATTGAGAACTGTATATAATTCACAGTAATATAATTCTATTTTCTACCTGCTCACAAAAGTTGAGTTCATAAACTATGACCTCTCTACATTAGTACATAGACATTTACTTAACACTTTGTAAAAACTGCGTAGTAGTTCATTGTATAAATATAAAATTACTTAATCAGTCTTCTGCTAAAGGAAATTTAAGAGTTTTTTCCAATGTTTAAAATTATAAATAGTATTTTAGTGAACATTTTGCTCATAAATCCTTGGAAATTTATGGAAATATATCTGTGGGGTATATTTCCTAGAAGTAGAATTTCTAGGCCACAGGGATTTCTGCATTTTTAATACTGAGAGAGCTTGCCAACTTATTCTTTTTAAAAAATTCCCACTCTCTCTCCAACCAATAACTTATACATTATTTTGATGCTTACTAGTTGAATTGATTAATTCATAAACTTTTCCTACGATTTAAAATGTTAATGCATCACGTTATTAAGAATAAATGCATTACTTTGGTTCTTATATTCCAAGAACACATGACATTAATTCTAAACTCATGTAGAAATGTCAAGAAACTTGTTGGTAAAACTCCACATTAATTTGAAGTTCTACTACAAGGTTTGAGAAAAATCTGAGAATTCCTCAGCAACTAGGGAAGTATGGATAGGGCCCTGATTCTTAAGACAAGGAAGAGCAGGACATAAGTCGTTCTATTGCAAAGGAAATTAAAAGTCAATGAAATAAATATAATATCACCATTCTGCAACCCTACTGAATTAATAGATCTAGACAACTGTCATCAATGCCTGTTAATCTCACAAAAAAGAGACAGGCAGACATCAGGTACCTCTTGATGAACACACGCAAAGCCATCTCTGAAACAGTCTTGCCAAAAATGTCATATATGAATCTGACCAACATTTTGAGTATAGATCTAACTACCAATTTGCAGAAAATATAGAAGCGTGTTAGTCAATATTGTTAAGCTGTAACCAGCAAAATCAGACAAATGACCCATTTGCTCAACAAACTACAGAGAGGAAGAGAAGAGAGAGAAAAATCTATAGATTAAAATAGGTGAATGGACAATATTTGGGTCCTGATTCAAACAAACAGTGAACATAAAATATGAGACAATTGAGAAAATTTAGTATCCACTGGTTAATTCATAAAATTAAGAAATTATTATAATAATATAATAAGTAAATAATATAATATTTATAATATATAGTTATTTGTAATAATTTATAAATAATATAATAAATTATTATTTTCTGCTATGATAATGATATTGGAGTTATTTTTTAAAGTCATTATCCTTTAGAAATGCATAGTGAAATATTTATAAGTGAAATAACACAATGCCTGGGGTATGTTTCAAAATAACCCACATGGGGGAAGAGGGAGTTCAGGTAGATTCAGGTACAGAAGAAACAAGATTAAACTAAAGTTGAGCATGGCTGAGACTGCTTGAAAGGTCCGTGAAAGTCCATTGTACTATGCTCCATATTTTCTATATGTTTGAAATTTTTCATAATCAAACATTTAACAACAGAAAAGTTGGCATGAAGACATTGTGGAATATTCCTTACTAACTGCCAAGATCCAGTCTGAAGAGGGTAGTTTTAAAAGATTTGAATGTTCCTACACAATGGCCACAAGTTCACTAAATGACTGGAGGCTCCGTTCCAAGCCCTCTGCCTGTGATTTTAGGCAAGAGCAGGCACAGGAGCCGGATGGTATGGAAAACATACTTACAAGTGGGTTCAGAAGCCAAACGAAGGCTGCAATTTAGTGGAAGGAACAGTCCTCTTTGGCTTTCAAAATGTTTCTGAATTCAGAAAGGGGCATGTATAGTACTCTACCACAAACGTGTAATCTTTGGCCCAGACAAATGGGTGCTCTTGTGGACAATCGCGACGTAGAATTTGTCATCTCCTTCACATGGAATCCGCTTTGGTTACACCATCTCACCACATCCTTCCTTAGAGGGTCCTCTTTTCCTCTTCCACTTCATGCATCTTCTACCTCCCCCAGCTTGTACCAGGGGAAAGAAAACACATCATTTCCCTTGCCTGGCTGTTCAAACATAGCACTGCAAGAAGTTACTTTCTAAATACACAATGCATTGGATGACTTCCGGTCAGTCTTATTTAAGTCGGTCTTTAACGCAGTGAAAGTCGAAATTGATCAGTTTCTCAGAAGGCTTGTTTCTCTACAAGGTCGCCAGAGCATTCCCTCTTTTTTGTTTGTGTTTTAATTGAAACCACATGAGTGACCTTCAAATGAGCCTTACGTTTCCATTCAATCATCACATTACTCCGTCAACTTCTCTATTTCATTAAGTATGTGTAGAGTTCATTAAGAAGCGTTAAGAGTCCAGAATATGTGTTGTAAATCTGTGAAAACTAACAGGATATTCCAAAGATAAAGACGGGGTCATAAATGTAACCAGGAGTGGTACATGCTGGTCTAACAAAAGAATTTTGATTGCAAGTCTCTACTTTTTCGTACACTGAATGGGGTGAAATGATTAATTCAATCATGTTGCCAAACACTTAAAATTTATTAGTAACTTGGTTATGGCTATTGCTGGGTATCCTACTTACTATCTGCTTGTGCCTCTAACGTAACACATCTACCACTGTGTTCTGCTCAAGAACTTATTGGAAAAGTTAGAACACATGCTAACCTATAAAGAGCACTCAGAAAATCTACAGTAAAGAAAACTGTTCAGCACAACCTTCCCCAAACTTACCTGCCCTTTTATTTGCGGTATTTATTAACATCCTGAGAACGTATTTTGGACTTGTGAAATCTTCACCTCAATCATTTTAGAAATACTTTGGGTTAAGAGAAAACTAAGTGACAAGGACAGCATGGCTAAGTAAGTTACATCTGTGAACACGCCCGTGGGTCTTTCATTTTCAAAAAGAATACCTGGAATGTTTGCTTCTGAGACAAGGGAGTCAACATACTTTTCCCTCCACCTCCTGCTGGCAACATCAGAGAACCTTGGGCATTATATATATAGAAAACAAACGCTAAGAAGGCTGGAAAGTAGGGAGAATCAGGCGGACCAGCGAGGGAACTTGGACCTGAGACACGACACGTTGGTGAGTCCCCTCAGTTTTCTTTCTGTCTCTCAAATACCAAAGATGACAACCCGGAAATGCCACATATAAGACAAGCCCCAACAAAACTGGGGTCTCGGTAACCACAGGAGGAGGAAAGAGGCACTCTAGAAAGAC
This sequence comes from Lepilemur septentrionalis, assembly GCA_963573855.1. Taxonomy (NCBI): domain Eukaryota; kingdom Metazoa; phylum Chordata; class Mammalia; order Primates; family Lepilemuridae; genus Lepilemur; species Lepilemur septentrionalis. Next base: position 11,138 of record CAUYMX010032407.1, read on the forward strand.
AGAAAACTTTTCCGGAGTAACCGCTCCACTCCAACCAAACACCACAGGAAAACTGTCGCCAGCAGCCCCTGCGTGGAGAGCGGCTGTCGCCAGGTACCGCAGTCCCTCCACCAAGTGATGTTGGGAAGACCAGGTAGGGAGCCAGGACTCCCATCCCATGGGCGGCAGAGAGCCCTACGCACCCCTTCTCATGGGCCAGTAGAGACTGGCCGTGGGCCTCCGCCACCTGGGCGTAGGGGGGTGCCCCCTCTGCCCTGCCCTGCCCGGCCAGGTGGCTTCAGAGGGGTCTGGGGGAGAGTTCAGATTTTCCCCACTGCCCGGCAGTAGAGATGCCACTGAGCCACTGTGTCCACGGAGACCACATGGGGACCACAGCTGCCAGCAGTAAAGAGGAACCCCACCATAAACCCTACAGGGGATAAACTCAGAGAAATCCATATATGTTGTATGTGTGGGATATATCATATACGCCGTGTGTGTGATATTTCACGTGTGCCTACTTATATACACACATGTATTTAAATAATATGTATTATTATTTAATAATATCTAATATTTAATTTAATATATAATATTTAATAATATATAATTATATATTAATAATTAACTATGTATACTTAAATAATAAATTCCAGGAAGCATAAAGTCATTTTATAAATATATTTTATATATGGCATACATATATGTGTCTATATGTGTGTGTATACACACACACGTGCATGTAGTACTGGAAAAGGAACAAGGAACACTGCACATCACACTTATACATATTTTAATAAGCCTAATAATAATAAGGGGGAAAAGTTATCAAAGAACTTGGATATATTCATTAGAGAACACAATCCCCTCATATGATAATCATTATAATATTTAGTTTAGCAGTGAGGAGACTGAGACTGGGGGTAAGTAAGGGCTTTACCTAAGATCACAAAGTCAGCAGGTATCTGAGAAATTAGATCTCAGGTCTTCTTTCCATCTCTAAGCCCCTGCTTATTCCATCCTCAAACCACATTATCCAGACAAATAATAAAATCTTAAATGTGTGAAGGTATTTAAAATTTTCCAGTGGCTTCTCCATATGTTCAATCTTCAAAATGATCCCAGGAGTATGGAAGGGTAGACAGTATTTATACTTAATGGGACTGAAATGGGAAAAAGTCGATGGCTTGCCCAAGGTCAACTGGTGCAACGAGGCTAAAAAGTCAGGGCCAAAGCCACCTCTCCCGTGTCGCGGGCTGGTGCTATTTTTCACGCTCCTTCTGTGAAACGACAATGTCGTTGCATCCCTGGGAGTTGTCAGAGGAAAATCTCGCCAGCCTCGGAAGTGGCACTGGGCGGGGAAGGGGCTGACAGGGCCGTGACTCAGAACTGAGCCCGGGAGGGAGGGAAACCTTTCCTTCAGGTGAGGCAGGAAAGCCACATCCTTGGCTATTTCTGTGAGCATTTCCAAGAGCTCGCTAGGACCTCCCACAAGAATTTGTCTTTGACCTAAACTTTCATTTTTGGTTACAGCAAAATGTTTTCCTGAGAATTTTAATTAGATACCCTTTCCTTGACTTCTTGACCTGAAGTGTTTCTCAGCCCTACCTACTTCTAGACGCTTCCCTATTCCCCGAAAGAGGCAATCCTTTCAGGATAGTGACACCATTCACAGCAGTAAAAGTCAGGTAATAACAATAATAACATCAGAAGGATAAAAACGCAGATAATAAACAGAAGGAGCTAACTTCTGAGAGCTTACTCTACCCTGAGCATGATATCAATTCTTTACATAGATTATCTCAATTAATCCTCAAAGCACCCCGTGAGGTAGGCGCCATCATCATCCCCATTTTGCAGATGAGGAAACTGAGACATACAGAAGCTGGATAATTTGCCTAAAGTCCAACCCCTTGCAAGTAGCAGAACCAACATTTTACTCCAGAGACGCAAATCTTAACTGTGCTGTGACATCGTTGATCACCCAGCAGTGACATTCTCATTAACAGGGTGAACAATTAGTGACCTCTATCAAGTGAAACTTCTACTAGTATTACTAATATTAATAATCATAGTTGACATTGATTGTGCATGCATTGTGTGCCAAGCACTGGGTTAAGGTCTTATATCTATTATTCTGTTTAATCATTAGCAATAATTCTATGAGGCAGGTATTAGTATTATAGTCAATAAGCACAGAGAGATTAAGTAACTTACTCAAGGTCACACAGTAAACAATTGGTTTAAGTCCAGTCTAACTGAAGTTCATCAAATTTTTTTTAAATTAAATTTTAAGAGGAGAATCTGTGGCCAGTTCATAAAACCAAGCTTACCTATTCAAAAGTCATTCAAACATTTGTTTTAAGAGTACAGCATTCTAACTAGCTAAGTGACCTAGTTCTTGACAAATCCTAAAGACAAACCTAATGGCAATCACTCATAAAACATTCCAACAGAAAAATTTCAGTGTCACAGATGGGCAGAGCTCCAAGCCCTCTACAAACTACCACTGGCAACAAATTTGTCACCTCTCCCCCTCCACCCATTACAAACCACACCATAATTTGCTTTTTACTTAAAAATACTAGAAAGTTATCTCATCTACTCACAAGCCAAAGAAAATAATCTGAATATTTTATATAGCCGAAGTATTATTAAACTTGCCTTAAAAAATAACAAAGAAGAATAGGCTTTCGGTTGTGTTTGGGTATTGAGGTTCCTGGAGACGATACCCCAGTATTTTTATACGTTTAAAGAAAGCAATAGAAATGTGTAGATGTACCAGTTGTTTTCTTTTGCCCAAGGCCAGTGGGAGACTTGTTCTCTTTGGGGAAACACTGGATCTGGCACAAAACCTAATGGGTGCTTTGGTTACGCCACCAGTGAATGCCAAGCCTTCTGCTGGAGGAAGGGTGGGGCGGGGATGAGGAGTGTGGTTGTTGAAAGCCGCCTTCAGGTGTGAGCTCTGAAACCCAGCCCATGTCATTATGACAAAGATGAGGACCGTAACCTGAGAATGAGCCTGGCCAATCAACTTCCCTGGGGAACGGGAGCCTGGAATCCAGGGACAGAGAGACAGATGGCCGTCTGCGGAAGCCTGAGACTGGCAGACGTTAGAAACATCCTGGGCTTGTGTCTACGGATATCTAGTGTGGAGTTTCATGATTCGCTTTCTTTCTTGCATTAGAATTTCCATCTGTAACTCACAAGTCTTTGGAAACATTTTCCTAAATGCTACTCCCTTGTGGCTGCTATGCTTTGGGGAGGTAAAGGAGGAGCTCGCATTCGCACTGGGAGAAATCTGCAAGGGGACGAGAGGACTGGAAAGTCAGTGATCAGAGGGTACGAGGTGACGTAGGAGGTGGCCAAGGAGACCCAGAGCAGCAAGAGCAGAAATACTAAGATTCCTGCAGTCACGTTTGGTGGGAACCCAGACCCTTTGAGTAGGAACAGGAGACTCCTGAAGCCACCTGGGATGGATTCACTTATTTTTTTCCTGTCTTAAAAGGTTACAAATTATTTTAATCATGAACAAATTGTCTCCAATGGCTCCACTATCTATTCATAGTTGTCTTGGGGAAACCAGGATGTGCGATCCTAGTGAAGAGCTTGTGGCTGAGACTTAGAAAGCCCTGGGTTTGATGCAAGTTCCGCCCTTTGTGTAGCCTGAGCCTAAGTGCCATCGGCGGAATAATAAAATGAATCATACTGAGCTTCATATGGTTGTTGGGATGAAATCAAGTAATGAGTATTAAGTGACAGATTATTTTTTGATTAGAAATGAAAACAAATCTAAACAACTAGCAAAAAAAATAAGGGTTTTAAAAAGGAGTGGTTAGCTTAGGGAGTCCTTACAATCATTCATTCATTCAGTCCATTAACAGGATTGCATATAATAAGGCATCAAAAACATTAATGGCGTGACTTCCATTTTCTTTAATGAGGACTATCCAACACAGGCCCTCGTAATTCCAAAACGTGTATTCCAAACGTGATAGTCACATGACTGTCTCCTAGCAGACACTAGAAAATAAAGAACAGTCCTCCCGAAAATAAAGAACGGTCAAGTGTTCCTTTCTTCTTGGTTCTACCAATGCAAGAGAAAGAACTGTTCTCTTTTAGGGGAAAAAAAAATAGCCTCTCCTCAAAGGCATTAAGGAGAAGGAGAAAATAAGTTGGCCATGAATCTGACTTTGGCCAAGCACACCTAAGTCTTATTTTTCACACTCATCTCTTTACCTGAACTGCCCAAAACCACCCACACACAAAACGGGACGCATCTGTCTTCCACTGAGACACACACGAAAACTTCAGATCACTCACAAAAAACACAGAGTCAGAGCTTTTTTAAAAAGTAAATTAATCTCTACATCCATCACTTCATTTTAGAGACATCTTACAGGATACAGGCTGGCAAAAACTGAGTTTTAAACTCTATTTTCTCATCTAGAAATTGAACTAAAGTAAGAACAGAGGCATTTTCTTTTTCATACTCGTTTTTTAAAACTAATGGTAAGATCCTGCCTGGTCTAAACTCTTTCCAAAGGAGACAGTAAGTTCCTCACACAACAAACTAACAATTTAAAATTCCTTCCTCCCTTGTGCTCATTCTAGCCTAAAATATTACCAGGTATTAATTTCAGTGTTCTGCTTGGCTGTTAAATCGCAAACCCCACTGGCCGTTGAGAAACAAAGAAAGAAAAGAACCATTCTTCACAGTCAAACCAGAAAATTCCACAAATAGCTCTATAAAAGTCAACTAAACTATGATTTTTCACTCCCTCGTGAGTCAGAAGAGAAAGGTTCTAACTATGCAACTGTGCTAGTTTGGGGTAGAGATTATTAACTGGACAAGGAAGCAGTTTACTTAAAAGAGATAAAAGATTAGCAGAGAAAGTGTGCTTGGGTTGGTAAAGAGTTGCATGCTTTTGCTCTTCTGATAAGAATGTGATACAGAGACCGGAGAGCCTGAGACCAGGTCAGGCTTGCAGACTTGTCTTCTGCCACGTGATTGCCACCACAGATGGCCACACTCCATCCTTCTGCCCTGTCAACACACCATTCCTTCTGCCCTGCTCAGCCCTCTTCCTTCCATCTGCTTTCTACGTCTTCTCCATTCTTTCCCCAGAAATTCCTCACCCATCCTCTTCAACCACAGTGGACATCTCTGTCTCCAATGATTCCCCAAACATTTTATAAAATATTTCTATAATATGGCCTCATTTGACTTTCTAAGTGTTAGTTGGGTACATCTTCCCTCCCAGACTTTAGTAAGGTCTGGAAGAATGATGAGCTTGTCTTGTCTTGTCCTTAGCTCTCTCATGTGCTTTGAACATGAAACAGGTATATTTGTCAAATTTTTTTCTAACGCATGTTCTTTTATTGGTTTGTTCTTCTATTGTCTCCCTTCTGTTACCATCCTCCTAGTGGAGGTTTTTCCAGGGTCTTGATGATCGCCAGGAGAAAAAAATTCCAGGATGCACCATGTAAGCCAAAGCGACAGTTTTGATTATTGAAAGGTAAGATTGGAAACGAAAGTACACTCTCAAGAGTAAGAGAGCGGGCAGGCTGGAGAAGAGCAGCTGCCCCAGAAAGATGTGGGGTTTTGGTCTTTTGAAGTCTTGTTAATTGAGGGGAGGAATATTCAGGACTAAGGGGTTGGCTTTTACTAAATTGGGGTAGTAATTCCTAGAACTGGGTTCCCTCCCATTTTCATACTTTATATAGTTGTTTCTGAATGGTCATGGCAATTTCAAGGGCAGAGAGATTTTAAAACCGTAATGCAAATGATATTGTAATTAGCCAAATTTCATGTAAGGTGATCTAGATAGCCGACAAGCCAGTTGAAGCTGGTCCTTCTCTGTGGTTATCAATCCCCCTTCATTAGACTTGAACACTTGCACCCTCTCGGCAAGCCCCCGCATCCAGTCTCACCCCTGTCTCCTAGTCTCTGACTCCAACACTTCTCCCCCATATGCCATGCACTTCTAAAGCTAAGAATAAGCTGGAGTAGGGAAGACAAAACATGAAGTTGCATGTGGCAGGTGGAGGAAGGAGGAGAGGAGGAAGGCTCAGGGGAGAGGCATGAGGATACATGAGGTCAGAGCTACACAGTCCGGACTTCCCTGAACTTCAGTCCAGGAAGCAAAGAGATGGAAACCCCAGATAAGTTTCCTGGTGGGGGTGGGCAGTTCCTAGAGCAGAAGAAACAATTGCCTGGCTTTTCAGGGAAAAGTCAAGAAGATATTCAAGCCCCACAGGGAAACACGACATCCAAAAAGATGCTCCCTAGGAAAGGAGAGAGATGCAGTGGTGTGCTGAGTTTTGCCTTGGGCAGACAGACAGCCCGATTAGTGCTTGTTCTCCTCTCATGGCTCTCAAGTGTGTGAGAAGAATCCAGAAACTCCAATGTGCTCTAGAGTAGGAAGAGAAGAGAGAATTGATCACAGGGCTGGAAATCTTGCTGAGGGTCCACCATGATGAATGAAGTCATAAAGTGGACAGCCGGATTGAAGGATGGATGTGGATGCCATCCATGCCATGGATGACGTGGCAAAGAGGCAAGGGACCTACCATGCCAGCCACCACCCCAGGGTAGGGTTAAGGCAGCAGAGGAGGACCACTGGGTCTTGACCCAACCAAGACACTAGATCACAAATTCATCAGCTGCAGATTGTGTCAGCGAAGGACAACAGGGTGTTCAGCATCCACCCAGGGGCCCCAGTGGAGAGTCCAAGGAACAACAGAGGGAAGGAATTTTGTTCTCGCTTTAACCAAGCAAGTCAGTCCTATAGCCAAGTGTGATGGATGTCTGTGGGAGGAACCCTCAAAGGGCAGTGAAGCTTGTTCCTAGTTCCCAGGACAGAGATGCTCAATGAAGGGCATATGGGCAGTACAGAGACCCTGCAGACTGTCAGTCTGTGTACCAAATGAAGACACAATGCACTCCAAGAGGCCACATACACCAGATCCAACCAGGGTCTATGTAAGTTCATTATAGTGCCACATTTTGGGATATCAGTCATTTGACACTGTGACCAGCACTTCGCCCAACCTGCCCTAAGCTGCCCAGAATTATGAACTGAGAGTGCTACAGTTTCAAGGCCATCATTCTTGTAGGTTTAAAAAAATAGTTGTGTTGGTGAGTGTGTTCTCCACCTCCTTAAAGTAAGACTCTCTTTCTCCTCCCACTAAGCAAAAACAAAAATTACTCTTTCAAGCATCAGCCCACAAAATGCAAATGTTGTTGAAGATTTCATGGGAGACAGGTAGAAGTTTCTATTATATACCACCTAGGGAAAAAAATAACCATAAAAATTCTCACTAGACATTTCTGTTTTCTTGCAAATTCCTGGTTAGATACCAGGTTCAGGTCTCCTCCCCTGACTCAATCCTCCCCTAAGACCGTCTTCAAAGTCTTCCCTGGCAGTTCAGACCTGTCCCTAACTGGCAAACCTAATTAGGAAAATAAAATCCTAAATTCTAAAGTGAACCTGGTAGTAAATGAGCAGACATCTCTTGCTCTTCCGTCAGCTCTTAGAAGTTCTCTTCCCTGTGCCTCCACTCCAAGCAGATCATCAAAGTCTCCACCCAAAAAGAGTGGATTTATCCACAGAAACACCTAATAAGAGTAAATTAGATGCTGCCTACATGTTTACAATTGTGCCATGTGCACACGGTTGTAGAGATATGGGTTTGCAACTCAGGTGTGAAATTTAACACTTAAATAAAGTGATTATATCTTCTCATTGTAAAGTTTGGAATAAAAACAATGAAGAAACCGAATGTTTTGCGGACCAGGGTGGTGGGTTATATACTGGCCGTCTTGACACGGAGCTGGTCCAGATGGACAGCTGGGCCAGATCTCCGCTTCAAAACAGGAAGTGGCCCCAGCGGGTGGTTCTTCCACCAAGAAGTGGCCCCAGCGGGTGGTTCCTCCGCGCAAGGAAGCAGCCCATTGGAACCACGGAACCACGTGGCAGAATTCAGGATGTGGGGATGGGGGAATGTGCAAGCCCCAGGGAGGATTCTGCCCACCAGCCTTATATTACAGCCTCTTTGGTTATAAAAAAGGGTCCACAACTCTCTCTGGCTTCTTCAAGCTGAATGGGGGCGTAGTGGGGCCCTTAAGGCTGTTTTAAGGCTATGGGGGAACAGTGGGTATAGGGAAATATGGGTGTAACAAGAACTGGTTTACGGCCACATGGGAGAGCTCCTGGAGTCGTCTTTGGAGGAACTGCAACAGGCAGGGAGTTATTAAACAGATTAAACAGATTATACACAATGAACCAAGAGAGATTTTTGAGATGGCTCAAAAATGCAGCCGGATTTTCATCTGGCCTCTGTTATTTAGATTTGCTATGATTAATGGCACGGTGTGCCGCGGCCTGGAGACCTGCCAGTATGCATTGTAGAATCTGGTCCCGGCATTTTCGGCCATCTCTACCAGGACCAGTGTCAGGCTGATAGTCCCATCCCGGTTCGGAGCAGGGGACTGCTTCTGCCCCGACCGGCATGGTGCCATCAGTCAAGTGAACTTGGTCTGCATGACCCTGGGCCGCAGCCCAGACACGTTCTTTTTCATCAGTAGTCAGGGTAGAAGAAAGTATAACAAAGATGTCATGCCAAGTTAAATCATATGCCTGTGTCAGATAATGAAACTCTTTGGTATAGGCAGTGGGGTCGTTAGAAAAGGAACCTAAACGCTTCTCAATCTGAGAGAGATCAGAAAGGGAGAAAGGAACATGCACATGAATGACTCCCTCCATTCCTGCCACCTCACGCAATGGGCA
>CAUYMX010032410.1:0-20712 GCA_963573855.1 Lepilemur septentrionalis
TAGTGGGACTGCAAATTAGTGCAACCTCTGTGGAAAAGAATTTGGAGATTCCTCAAAGAGCTAAAAATAGAATTACCATTCAATCCAGCAATAGCATTATTGGGCATCTACCCAAAAGAGCATAAGACATTCTGTTATAAAGACATCTGTACCCGAATGTTTATGGCAGCACAGTTCACTATTGCTAGGTCGTGGAAACAACCCAAGTGCCCGTCATTCATTATTAAAATTTGGTATATGTTTACAATGGAATATTACTCAATTTCAAGAAATGACAGTGAGCTAGCACCACTTATATTATCCTGGATTAAGCTTGAGCCAATTATTCGAAGTGAGGTGACACAAGACTGGAAGAATGGGCCCCACATGGACTTGCCATCAAATTGGTACTACTGATTAACACTATGGTGCTCAAATGGTGGTGGTGTTCACTAGGGATTTGGGAGCTGGGGAGTAGACCCACATCTGAGTGATGTGGTGAGCACTGTGGAGGGGAGGGGCATGCTTGAAATGCAGTTGGGGATGGGAATTAGGGGTCTCAATAGGGGGAAGGAAATCCTCTAAACTGATTTATGTGAATAGCTGTACAACTTTGTAAATTTACTAATAACAATTTAATTGTACACTTAAAATGGAGTAAAGGCATGATATGTAAATTACACTTCAATAAAGAAAAAAAAATATCAGGCACCAGAAACTGCCTTTGATGGACCAAGATGTTGGATGTAGCAGACAAAGACTTCAAAATATGTATTAACAATATGTTCAAAGAACTAAAGAAAAGCATGTCTAAAGAATTAAAGGAAAGCATGATGACAACGTTTTGTCAAATAGAGAATATCACTGAAGGCATAGAAATTCTATCTTCTGTATTCTCTTTTCTGCATTTTTGACTGATTGATTGGGTTAATTCAAGAACCTTGTTTTCAAGATCTGAGATTCTTTCTTCTGCTTGCTTTAGCTTGTTCTTGAAGCTTTCTGCTGTATTTTGAAATTTCCTAAATGACTCGTTTATTTCTTTAAGTTCGGTTATGTCCTTTCTTATGTTGTCTAGCTGTTTTGTGACTTTTTCATTTTTTTCATTGATGTCCTAAAGTATTTCTTTGGCGTCTATTTGTCTGTTTTCAAGTTTCTTTTCAATTACATTCATCTTATTTACCATCCATATTCTGAACTCCATTTTTGATATTTCAACAATTTCCTTTTGGTTGGGGTCCATTGCTGTAGATCCATTGTGATCCCTTGGGGATGTCAAACTGTTTTGTTTTTCATGTTGCCAGAGTTCTTTTGCTGGTTTCTTCTCATCTGAATCCTCTTCTCTCAGCTCAGGGTTGATGGGTTTGCAGGGCACCTGTTCTCCTTTGCTGGGAACTTTCCTGCTTAGTGAGAAGAAGGGGAGGTCCCTAGATGGTGCTTTTTTCCTACTCTGGAAGATTGACCTGGCAGGGGAGGGGGTGCTGACTGAGAGACTGTAGTGCAGCTGTTCTATTTTGTCCTGTGTCCCTGTGATTGTCACAGCTCAAGCCAGAGCTGGATGGTCTTTGCGTGGAGTGGTAGGTTGTTCCCTAGGCCACTGTTGGAAGCCCAAGTTAGGGGATAGGTGAGACCTTCTCCACAGAGGCTGGCACTGTGGAGTATTGCTCTGCTCAGGTCTCCCCACAGTGGTGACAGTGGCAGCTGCATGAGGCTATCTAGGCAGTGGTTGTGGGTGTCCAGGCTGTGGGCATTTGCTCAAATTGGGTCCAGGTGTGACCGTGGGCAGAGACTGGCAGGTACCGGGGGGAGCATTGGATCTCAGGGTGGTTCCCAGCAGGTGGCCAGTGGAAACTTTTGGGGCAGGGCCATGGGGCTCTATGGAGCTGGGTCCGGAGGGGGCCAGTGGGTACTGGAGCTTTGGGGGAGGAACTAGGAGGCCCTGCAGCAGCAGAGGAGCCTCAGAGGAGGAGCCAGAGGCCCAGGGACAGTGGTTGAACCCCATGGGCCTGGCAGCAGTGCTGGAGCCTCAGGGGGCAGAACTACAGGCCCAGTGACAGCAGTGGAGTCCCGGTTGTAGGGCCTCACCTGGGGACAGCGGGAGGTTTGGGGCTGGAGCTGTGACTTGGAAGCAGGGCTGCGTGGGTGGGGCTATGGGGCCAGACAGCAGTGTGGGAACTGTGGAGGTGAAGCCACACGGGGAAGACGGCAGCTTGGGTGTTGGGAGTGGGGCTGGGGCTTTCTCTCTGTCCACATCTCATGGAGGCAGTTCCCGCAAGGCTTCCCAAGTGATGTCTATGGTGTCTGAGGGCCTGCTCTGCTCAAATCCCATGTTGAGAGGGAGGGGTGCTTGGTTCTCAGACACAAGGCATGGCCGGGGAGAGCATCCACTCTGCCCACTCCTTTCCCAGCCCAGTAGGGGCAATGCAGAGGTGGCTGCAGCAAAGCAGAGCCCCATGTAGACCTGGTGCCCTGTATCTGAGAGTTCAGAATGGCATCACTTGCAGTAACCTGGAAACCGTAGCTACCAGATCCCTGCTGCACTAGCTTTCTAGTGCAATGTCGCTGCACAGACTACAAGCAGCTCCCTGATCAGACCAAAGGTTTGTGGTGGTGTTGCGGGCCCCCTCACATCTTGGGATGCAGTGCCTTTGGGGAAGCATGGTGCCCAGAGCTCTCTCCTCCTGTCCTTCCCCATATGTGGATGCCTCTCCCAGGTACCTTCTGATGTTGCAGAATGAATTGCCTGGTCAACTTCTCCTTCACTCTGAATGTCCCTCATTGCTTCTCCGGTGTTCTACAATGCTCTTTCCAAGAAGGCCCATCTGTAGGTTGGCATCCACCTGCAACTTTCCATCCTCTCCTTGAGAGCATGGTGTGTGGGCTACTTCTAGCCCACCACCTTGCCCCTCCCCCTATAGAGATAGAAACTCTAAAAATAAACTAAAATAATGAAATGGAAATTGTGAAGTTGAAAAGTATTATAACCAAAATGTAAAATTCATTAGAGGTGCTCAAAATGAGAAGGGAGGAGAAAGAGTCAAGAAACTTTAAGTTAGGTCCCTAGAGAGTATGCCATCTGAAGAACAGAGGGGAAAAAAAGCATAAAAAAAATAAACACTGTCTTAGAGAAATGTGGGACACCATTAACACAGCAACATATGGGAGTATCCAAAGGAGAAGAGAGAGAGAAAGAAGCAAGAAAGTTATCCAAAGAAATAATGACTAAAAACTTCTTAATTTGGAGGTTTAATCTACACACTCAGGGAGCTCAATCGACTCCAAGTAGGATAAACACAAAGAAATCCATACCCAGACACAACATAGTCAAAATGTTGAAAGTTAAAAATAAATAGAAAATCTTGAAAACAGTAACATAAAAATGACACTCCAGGTACAGGGGCACTCCAGTAAGATGAACAACTAACTTCATCAGAAACAATGGAAGTCAGAAGGCAGGAGGACAACATATTCAAAATGTGAGTGTGTAACAGGGGACTGGAATTTGTGGACATCATTCCCAACAATATTCATGTCTCATATTTGTCTTTCTTTTTGTATCCTGCATGAATTCCTCATTATTCCCCACATTGGTATCTCCTGACAGTTTCTGGCTCTTAGAGAGGGAAATATTTTATTGTTCCAACTAATACAAATTCATCATTGAAGTCTTCAAAAATAGTTTTGGACCTTCCCTAACTTCTAGGATTAAGTATATATTTTTGATTCTCACCTAAATAAATAAGGTAAAGGTTTTAAAAGAACATTATCTTATTTTCAGTTTCAGGGAACATACATCTCTGTCGGACATCTGCTGTTTTTGCTTGTTCTATATCTATTCTTTCTTCTTATGATGATGCACGGGGCTCTTTTGGGGAACCATGCCGCTCTTCTGCTCAGTCCATGTGGCTTTAGATCAGTCTAGGGCTGATCTAAACTTCTGGCTCCATGTGGACATATGACAGAAATTAGGTCAATCAAGAGAGTTTTATTACTCTGGCCATACTGATAGGTTCAGGGATGGACACGTAACCCAAACCATGCTGATAAGACTCAATGTGGGGACTTCAGGTAGAACAATTTGAGAAGAAGGAGATAACATTTTGTTCCCTTTTATAAAAATGTTATTACAAATGGACAATTTACAGTTGCATATATTTATGGTGTACAAAGTGATGTTATGATTTATAAAGACAATGTGGGATAATTAAGTCAAGCTAACTAACATACCCTTCACCTCAAAGGCTTATTTTTTTTGTGGTAAGAACATTTAGCGACGTAGGGGGTCACTGTGGAGGGGTGGGATATGCTTGAAAATTAGGGGGGGAGCGGAATTAGGGGTCTCAATAGGGGAAAGGAATTCCTCAAAAACTGATTCATGTGTTTAACTATACACCTCGGTATATTCACTTCGAATCATTTAATTGTACACTTAAAATGGAGTGTTGGTTGTACGTAGATACAGTTGGAGCACTATGTATGTCCTCTATGGACTACTTTGACAGAGTAGATTTTTGAATGTAGCAAGATAAGTCAACTTGAGTGGTAATATATTTTCGGAAATCAGTTCACTACAAATTGTGACTGTAAACATTGTACTGTAAATGCTTTGTAGTTTTCCCCCAATAAAAAAAAAAGAAAGAAAGAAAGAAAAAAAAATTGTAAATAGATGCTAAATTTTATAAAATGCTTTAGTTTGATCTATTGATATAATCATATTTTTTTCTTAGTTCTATTAATGTAGTGAATTACAATGATTAATTTTTGAATGTTAAGCTGAGATTAAATTTCTAGGTGAGGAGGCAACTTGGTTGTGATATATTTAAACTATAATTTATATTTTGAATTTGTATTTAAAATAAAATTAAAATTATATTTATAGAAAACTATATGCAATTTATAAATAATTTCTTTAGGAACTTTTTGTCTATATTCATGAGTGGGATGTCTTGTGATTTTTTTTTTCCTAAATATTCTTGTCAAGATATTATACCATGATTATACTGACCTCGTAAATGACTTTGATAAAATTCAGTTTAGCCTTTGGAATATATTTTTTATCTTTGATAAATTATTGCTTCAATGACTTCAATGTCTTTAATATACATTAAACACTTCAAATCTTTTATTTTGCTGGGTTGATTTCAGTAAGCTGTGTTTTTCTAGGAATCTTTCCATGACATTTAGCCTTTCAATTTTATTGGAATAATTTTTTTCAAAATATTCTCTTATCTTTTTATTGTCTATCAGATTCTAATGATGCCTCTTTTATGAATCATGGTATTGGTTCTCTCTTCTCTCTTTCTTATCCTTTCTCAGCCTCTCTATGTTATTTTTCTCTTTTATTACTTCCTTTCTAGTGCATTATTTACTTTCCTCTGCTTCCCTTGTGTTAACTGTTCTTTTATTTGCTTCTTTGGATGGATGTTTAGAAAGTACATCTTCAGCCTTTGTCTTTTCTAATATACATGATTCTGGCCATGATTATCCCTGTACCATGGCTTAGCTGTGCCCCACACATTTCATTTTTAGTATTTTCGTCATCATTCAACTATTTTCTAATTTCTACTGGTGTATTCTTTGACACATGGGTTATTACAAGTGAATTTCTTTATGTCTTATAATGTATGAATTGTTGTTATTTTAATCAAGAATTTCTAGCTTAATAGCACAGTGATCATAGAATAATTTTGTGTTTTGAAAAGAATAAGTATCCTGATGTAGTTTAGTGCAGGATTTCATGCATGTAATTATAATAAATTTGTTGAAAATGTTTCAAGAATCTCCTATGTCCTTGATCTATTTGTTACTGGAAAATGTGTATTAAAAATCTCTCAATATAACTGGGAATTTTTCTGCTCTTTTATTGCAATCATTTTATGTTCACATATTTTAAAGATAGTTAGCAAATGAATACAAATCAAGAAATGTCATATCATCATAATGAATTTAAGCTTTTCATTACAAAATAAACTATATAAAATATGTACTAAATATGTAATATATAAAATATGTTAAAATATGTAATATTGCTACGGTTTGAATGTTTGTGTTCCCCCAATTCATATATTAGAATCCTGGCTCCCAAGGTGATGGCATAGGAGCGAAGGCCTTCTGGGTGGTGATTGGGTCAAGAGAGCACTAAGAGCCTCCAGAGAGGTTTCTCACCCTTCGGCCCTGCGAGGTCATAGGGAAAAGGCTGCCGTCTGGGAACAGGCCCTCACCAGATGCCAAATCTGCCAGCACCTTAATCTGGGCCTTCCCAACCTCCAGAACTATAAGAAATGAATTGTTCATAGGCCACTTAGTAGACGGTAGTTAGAGCAACCCAGACTAAGATTAAGACTATTATAAAATCTGCATTACATATAAAATACTATAAAATATCTCTCTTTATCTCTAATATCTATGCTTACTTTAAGTTTGTTTTGTGTGATACTAAAATAACTACAATAGCTTTGTTTTGGTTAGAATTTACATTCTGTACCTTTACCCATTCTTTTCTCTTTCCATTTATTTGATATCCTTATTTTAGATATTTGCTTTATAAGAAGCATATGTTATATGTTTTATAATTTTATCCTATCTGGAAAGATGTCTCATTGAGTATTGAATCCATTCACATTTAATATAATTGCTGATATATTTGGATTTTAGTCTAATACCTTAATATTTATTTAAATTTGTCCTACCTTTTTAATGTTCTTTTAAATCTGTGTTATCATGTTTGATTTTTTTGATTGATTTATTTTTAAAATTATTTTTCTTCACCTCTATTTGTTTGATAGGTGTATATTCCTTTCCAATTTTTGTGGTTTTTCTGAAGATTACAGCATGTGCTTGTAACGTATTACTCTGTATACTCATAAGCACAGACGCAGAGGCGCACACAGTAGGGATGAGGCAAAGACTGTAGCCAACTCCATCTACCTTCTCTCAACTTTATACTATTGTTATTTTGTATATTCATTCTCCTTATTATAATTATATAAATAGACATATGCATATTTGTCCTTAAATAATACATATCAACACATAAAATTAATATTAACTTACTCATATATAATAATTATTTAATAAACCTTTCCATTTTTTTCTGGATAATTTCCTTGTGAAGGAAGGATATCTTTAGTTTCTCCATTGAAGGGTTTTTGGTGACAAACTTTCAGGTTTTATTTGGCTGAAAATGTGTTTAAATTTCAATTTATTGTTAAAAGATATCCTTTTGTTGGATATTGATTTTTTAGTTTATGGTTGTTTTGTCCCTCTGCATCCCAGATACCACTCCATAGATACCACTCCATAGTCTTCTGTCTCCATCAATCTTGCGTAGAAGTTATCTGTGGCTCTTACTGCTCTTCTTTGGAAGCTTTTTTTTTTCTTTTTCTGCCTTAAGGATATTCTTTAATCTGAACTCTTCAACTGTTCAAAATGGTGTTTTTTAAGTATAGTTGTTGGAATGTATTCTTCCTAAACCTCTTAGTGCTTCTTAAATCTGTGGCTTGATAACTTTAAGCAATTCTAGAAAATTATCAAACATTATCCTTTCAATTAATATTTCTATCAATTATCAAATATCAATTAATATTTCTGTCTCATTATCATTCTTCTCCTGAGATCCCAAATGTATATATATGTATATATTCCAACTATATATGACATAGCTCTTATGATTTATTTCTAGACATTCCATCCTTTTGTCTCTTCATGCCTCAGTCTGATATTTTCTTCCGACTCATCTTCTAGTTCATTATTTGCTTTGGTCAGCTACTTATAATGTGTATCTTCTATATTCATTATCTGCCCCTCTCCCCACAATATATGCCCCTTTGTCTGTGGTTTCTCTTGCATTCTCCCAGATGGTCTTGTCTTTTCAAATGACTGATTATTTTTATTGACAGCTAGATATTGTATAGGAAATGATGTACATTTCTTGTAATGCAGCCCTAACCCTAACCCTAAGTTATTTGACCTGTTGCATGATGCTTTCTCTGGGGGCAGTTTGGATCCCAGACAACCTTAATCCAATCAGAGAGGAAAATGATTCCAGACTGAGATTCAGTTCTTGTGAAGCATGGTCTATTTAATGTTCACCCTGATGCTTAGCTTGTAGCTTTGTGGAGCCCAACACAAAGTCCTGGGGCTGATCTCTGCCCCTCCTCCTATGTGATCCTTGAACTCTGGTTCTTGATGGCCTGTTTCCATGACACTGTTGAAAGTCCTTTTTGGCTTCTCAGCCAAACTTTTGAAATCAGCAAATACCTCTATGTTAAAAGAAGCCCCAAATGACGTATTTAACTCTTGGCACCCCTCTTCTCCCAGATTTTAGTTCACAAGTTTTCCATACCTTGAAAGCTCTTCAGAGTCTTTAATTTTACTTTTATTTTTATTATTATTACTTGGTATAACTTTTCTACTTGATCTCAGTGTTAGTATTTGAACATTCGAATCCAAAATTGACACTAATAGAATTCTCCACAATTACATTTTAATCCCTGGGTCAGAAATCTGGCAGCAGATCCCACAGTAGATCTTCAAGAGTACCTAGAACTCACTAGAAGATAGACTAATGGCCAAAAAGCATACAAAAAAATGCTCAACATCTTTTATCGTCAGGGAAATGCAAATAAATCAAAACCACAATGAGATATCACCTAACTCCAGCGAGAATGGCTTTTATCAAAAAGTCCCAAATCAAAAGATGCTGGCATGGATGCAGAGAGAAAGGAAGCAGTATGGAGATACCTAAAGAACAGAAAGGAGACCTACCATTTGATCCAGCAATTCCACTGCTGGGTATTTATCCAAAGGAAAAAAGAGTCATTTTATCAAAAAGACACTTGCACCAGAATGTTTGTAGAAACAAAATTCACAATTGCAAAGACGTGGAAATAACCCAAGTGTGCATTGATATGTGAGTGGATTAATAAAATGTGGTATATGTATATCATGGAGTATTACTCAGCCATTGAAAAAATGGTGGACTAATATCTTTTGTAATAACCTGGATGGAACTCAAGAGCATCTCCTAAGTGAAGCATTGCAAGAATGGAAAAACAAAAACCACATGAACTCACTACTAAATCAGAAGTAATAGATCAACACTTATGTGCACATATGGTAGTAAAATTCAATGGAAATCAAGCATATGGAAGAGGGTAGAAGTAGCTGGGTGAATTCACACCTAACGGGTACAATGCACTCTGTCTGGGGGATGGGCACTCTTATAACTTTGACTCAATCTGTACAAAAGCAATTCGGGTAACCGAAGTGTTTATTCCCCTGTAATATTCTGAAATATAAAAAGAGTGAAAAGTGAAAAAAGAGCTTCTCATTTTATTTTATATCTTTGTTATTAAGTACAGATAGCCATAGCAATTAAAACTGTTTAAAGTGAAAATTTTATTTTAAAAATACCTTAAGATCTAAACTGCTTAAAAATATAAATGACAAGAAATGTAAATAGTATAGGAGGTGAAAAATTCACAGTAAATTCATCTAAATCTTTGACATTTCTTCCCTCCAGGGTAAATTTTACATCTCAACATCTCTCATAGATAAGAGAACAGGATGAAAGTATGTTTTCCTATACTTTTTGGAATAGTGTGGTAAGAATTTATTTGATGGGAAAATAATAAAACATTATCCATCATGTCAAACGGGATTGAAAGTGAAATTTATTAAATGCGACAATGGGTGAGAAAGCATTATTAATTTACCATCTTCAATTTTTCTTTTTTTTCTCCATCACCTTTTTTATGTATAAACAATACCACAGAACTGTTCAGGACCAGGTTTTGCAAATACTATAGATTTTAGTGTTTGACAGATGTCAAATTCTTTCAGTGATTCTCTAGGAAACTTACTACCGTATATTCTGCTTTTTAAAGATGATGACCCCAGGGCTCAGGGAATTCATGCAAGCTGCCCACGCTCTCCCAGATGCGTACAGTAGGATTAAAACTAGCATCACTGTTGCTTTAATACCAAACACATAACCTTTCACAATTCTAGTTTTTTCTACCACATTTCCTAGAACTGTGATTCCCTCCCAGTATTTTGGGCACATTATTTAATGCTAAGGTAGCCTGTGCACTCCTGGGCCTGTTCTATTGTACCCCATACCCAAAAGCAATGACTATTCTTCAGTTCTCTATGATTTTGTGATTTCTATAATGCTCTATGATTTTAAAACTTAGTGTGAATTGATTAATGTCACTGGATAACAGAGGAGCGTGTTCAAATATATGTATGTCCTCTTGCAATAGAAAAATCTGCTTACTTATAGAACAATGTAAACTAATGGAGAGGATCATTCCTCTATCAGAATTGGGATTTATTCCCTCAGAGAAAGACATGCTTTCCCCCCATAGTTCACCTGGTTAAATGTGTTTATGTCAGGGAAATCCTGTCTTTACATTTACATTCTTTTTTTTTTTTTTTTTTTTTTAACCTCAAAAGAAAGCCTAACAAGTCATTGCCTTGAGAAGGAGTTTCTTGGTGGATTTTTATTTGGGGGAAAATTTTACAATATTCCTTGCAGCTATAGAGTATTTGTGCAACTTAGCTTTTTGTACATAGATGCTGCATGACTGAAGAGGAAGTTTTGCAATGGGAAATGTGTTGTTTCAAATACTGAGGATTCAGATATGTGTAAAATTTTTGCTACCTCGTTGTTAATGATGTAGAGTATAAAATTCCAAAAACCCACAGAAAATAAAATGACCAAGATGAGATACCTGAAGACCAACTTTCAAAATTGAGAACTAAGAACTTATTTGTAGGCTCACTGCTTTCAGTTCCTCTGGTAACACCTCAGCTCCATGTTTTTGGTGTGTGGATCTTCAAAGTAACAGCATATTTTGAGCTTGGTGTGCAATTATATAGCTCTCCCAAGAGTCTACAAACCAAACTAGCCCTGTCTTTTCTTTTAACAACTTTGTAACTCAGAAGATAGTGGGCATAGCTTTTGAAGAAAACTTTTTTAGGCACTGGGGATAAAGTCATGGAAAAGACAAAATTCTTGACATTATGGAGATTAAATTGTAGTGGGAGGAGAAAATAACATGTGGGAAAACAAGTAAAATGGTACAAGTTTAGATAGGTGGGCTTTGAAGTCGACCAGTTCTCTACGGATGAGGCCTGACTGGGAGTTTCTGTATGGTCTAAAAGGTCAGGGATGCACCCACTGAGAAGGTGACAATGTCTACACTCTTCGGGGATCTCAAATACTCATGACTGCAGAATGAGAGCGTTCCTCACAGTAGTGGCGGCCCTGCTATTTAACATTTCGGAGTGTGCCTTGTCGAGTGGGAATGGACGTTATAAAGGACTGTGAATTATTTCTATTAGCACATCTGGGCATTCATATTCAGTGGCCATGGCTTTCTACCCTATTTAATATTTGCGGACTATTGAAGGGAGAATGATTTAAATAACACAAATTTCGGGGAATATTTAAGACTGTGTTTGGGTTTATTTTGTTAAGAGAGCTGCAGTTTCCATTCTGTAGCTGTAATTATTCTCTCAACGCTCCTGCGGTTAGCATGTGCCATGACAGCACTGTTACCACCCTAGTTCTAATCCATCCTGTCCCCTTAAATAAATCAGTGCTAGACTAACGAGTAATATTCATTATTTGATAAATAAACTCATAATCACAGCTCCCTCCAGAATCACTCTGACGCTAAACTGGTATTTGTACTGACATACAAAAAGGGTTCAGTCTTCACAAAAGCATAGCATCACTGCAAAATGTATTCAGCAAACCGGGAGAATCACTCAGCTGAGGCTGGGAGAAAAGGTCATGGCAATAAAATAAGTTTGAAGAGAATATGGAAGTACTCATCAAGTCACACTCGGGATGTCTTGTTGACCTTTATGTGCAAAGCCACATTGTTTCTCACATTTCAAAGCAATTTTTTTAAAATTTAAATTTATTACAAAAAGGAAGAAGGAGGCATACTGTGTATAGTGTTTGACTGTAAGGTCAAGAAATTTGGAAGTTAACCCGAGTCTGCCTTTTTTTGATAGCAAAAATAGCTGAGATTCATTGAATCATGTGCCAGATACTGTTTAAGACCTTTGTATATATTCGAGCTTATTCTTCACAATCCTATGAAGTCAGGTTTAATTTCATCATTCCCATTTCACAGATGAGAAAGTACAGGAAAGGAAATTCAATTACACGTAAACTTTAAGGGTTATCAGCAGCAGCAATTGCATTTCCGTAAATTAAATGGCAAATAGAGTTTTAAAAATGACAAGTCAGTAATGGAAGGGGACAGTGTGAGGTTGGTTTACGTGTGGCCAGTCATTATCTTCCGTGTTGGAAGTACATAGATAGTAACTCAGATCTTCATTACAAGACATAGGAATACAGGATGCTTAGTAATTTTGCAAATGAATAGCAGAAGAAACAGCTACAGTAGTTAGTTTGGGAAGAGAGAGGCCAGAGTGGGACAACGTGAAACATGAACTGCAGTTAATATTTCACCACAACGCACATAGTACTGACTTTTTTAGCATTTGAATGCATAACTTGCATAAAAATTAAATTAACAAAGCATCTCCATCCCCCGCCCCCTCTCTGACCTCTTCGCTCTGCTGCACCCACACTGACGTCCCTCGCTGCTGCCAGAGTGGCAGGCACGGCTGCTTTCCCTCACCGTCCGCCGGCCTCAAGGGACACACTCCGTGGATCAGCTCCCTTCCCTTTGTCATTCTCATGCTCCTTCCCACTGGTCCCCAGAATTCAGCACGGGCATCTGCACGTGCTGCTCCGTGCGCAAAACTCTTCCTCTGCACATTCCCATCGAGCCAACGCCCTGTCTATTTCTTTCCTTCGCTGTCAAGCTTCTGGAAAGAGGGGAGTACACGTCTATTCTCTGCTTCCCCATCTCTCGTTTTGTCCCTAACCTACTCTTAGTTGACTTATTTTCTTTCTTCTCCTCCCCTGTGCTCACTGAATCACCAGATCAGCGTACCGGTTCAGCAACTGCTCTCATATACTAGGAGCCGCAGGTCCAAGTCCTGTTTGCTCCCCTCACGTGGAGGGCTAACTTCAGGAAAGGTGAACAGCTCAATGGCTTCTTCCACTCGACACACGTTTGTGATATTATCCTCATTCCTGTTATTGGAAGAATTCATTTCTGCTGCCGTGTGGCAGTCCGTGGAGAGACTATTCCACAATTTATTTCTCCACACTCATGTCTATGTATGTTTGGTTTGCTTTATTTATATATTTTTTGCTATTACGAACATTGCTACTATTAGCCCTCTTGTACCCTTATACAGGTCTAAATATGCAACTGTTCCAATAGGTTAATGCCCTATGCCTGGAGATGTTGCATCTTTGGTTATGTACATTTTAAAATGTAAAAGATAATGCCAAAAATACTTCTAAAGGGATTGTAAATTTCTCTGCTATGAGCACTATATATAAGAGTTCATCTTGCTTCCCTCCTTTTCAACATCTGATATGTAAGAACTATTACTTTCTCCCAAACAAAATGGACATCAAATGATGTCTAGTGGTTTCAATTTTGTAACATAAACTAAATTTACAATTAAGAGTGAGAAAAAGTTTGTTGCATATGATTTTATTGTGGCAGCTTTTACTATGCCAGCGGTTTTCCTTGCTCGTTTGTCTTTGTAGGGATAGCCATGGAAGAAGGTCGGGGAGCGCAAGCAGAGTGGAGTCAGCCACAGGCCATCAGCCATGTGACACCTGGTGGTCAGAGAAAGCAGTAAGACACCACCCCAAACAATCACACATTATAAAAATTAAGAGTAAAAGGTGAAGTATCATTTTTTCTTTCCTGGAAGATTCTTTATGTACATAAATCACATAACAGCATTTACCATGAATAAAGAGAGGGGAAATAGGATGTGTTTAAGATTTCATTTAGTGTGCAGATTGATTACTCTGTGACTTTAGTTGTGGCAGTCTTCTTACTAACTCTATCGGGGTAGGTGATAAGTGGCAGATAGGCAACAGATAGGAAGATTCACTGGATATGAAAATGTTCACGGTTATTATTACATGAAAGGAAGTGGATTACAAATAGTACATGCAATGTGACCCCAGTTCTGGGAAAAGATACACGCATGGATGAAAATGCATAAATAGATTTCTGGAAGGAAATACCGTTTTTTCCTGAAGGATATCATGTCATTTCTGAAATATGGAATTACGTATGGTTTTAGGATTTTCCTTTACTTATATATGCCTTTATGTCTTTAAAATTCTCCGTAATGAACACTGACGGCTCCTTAATAAAACAAATTGCCAAAAAAGTGAAGTTCCAGCAGCCACAGTTCCCTGCAGCCTCTGGCACCAGGATTAGATTTGGGGTACTGGGGAGCTTGCTCAGGGAGGGGCAGGGAGAGACTAGGAAATGATGTGGACGCACAGAGCCCTCGCAATTGTATGGGGTGCGGTGTATACACTCAGATGATGTTTATGGAGGGAGGTGGTTGATGAGTGATTATTACTTTGCATTCTTTTCCTTTTCCTATTTTTAGAATTCCCTTCCATAAGTTTGATAACCTGTCAATGCACGTGCGCTATGGTGTTTTGTTGGTGGTGTTCATACAGTCATGGACACTACCTGTGCAGCGTGGCTTGGGAGTATCTCAAAGGCTCCAGGGTCAAGTGTAGTGGAGGCATCCATCATAGGGCAACAGAGGCCAATCAGTAAAATTACCAGAATGATTTGATCAGCTACGGAAAATATGGTTAATTCCTAAATTAAAAAGGATAAGGAGCCTTCTGATATTTAAGAAGGTAAGTCTCATAGTTGGACCTTATTTAATAAATTAAAAATTTATTAGATTTATAGCAGACAAAAAGATGTACATGCAAAGATTCTTCCCTGCATCATTTATTCATTCACCTATTAAATGAATAATGAGAATTTATTATGTGCCAGACCTCTCCTAGGCTTTGAGGATACATTAAAGAATACAGTAAGGGGGTGGGAGCCTCCTTCTGAAAACTGAAGAGAAAGGAAAGCGACAAGCAAAATAAATGTGTAGGTTCCATAGCATGATAGAAGGTGATGTCTACTATGAACAAATACAAATCCTTGAAAAGGAAGTGTTGCAATTTTAAACAGAGTAATCAGGAAAGGCCTAACAGAGAAAATTATATTGGAGCAAAATCTTGAAGGCGGAAAAGAAAGGAGCCCTGCAGGCGTTGAGCAAAGGGCGGGGCAGGCAGAGGGAAGTGCAGAACAAGTTCAAAGGGCCTCCGGCAGAAGGAAAGCGCCTGGCCTGTTAGCAAGAGGGCAGGGGATTGGGGCAGCTGGCAGAGGAGGATTTCGCAGGTTCTTATAGCTATTTTTTTTAAGACTTTAGATCTTAAGTACAATAGGAAGGAATTTTCAATAGATTTTCACACAATTGAGAAGAAAAACATAAAACAAGCTATACTATCATATGCTCCATATTTTGCCAGAAATATAAAAATTCTATAAATAGTTTTTTCTTCTTCTCAGTAGGAGGAATTGGGGCTTTGACATCTTGCCTTTAAGTCACTGTGTCATATTGGCTGACTTCAGTGCCCACATAAACACTTTAATAGATTTCAGTCTTCTGAGGTCTTTGGTGCTCTGAAACGCAGTAACTTTCACCTCTGATTATTTCAACACCCGCCTGGCAGGTCACGGAAAGCCCGTTTCTTTTCACACCTTACCCCACCCCACCCTCCTGGCCATTTAACCCTAATTATCTTCCGTCCACATGTTAGCCACGTG
This sequence comes from Lepilemur septentrionalis, assembly GCA_963573855.1. Taxonomy (NCBI): domain Eukaryota; kingdom Metazoa; phylum Chordata; class Mammalia; order Primates; family Lepilemuridae; genus Lepilemur; species Lepilemur septentrionalis. Next base: position 15,732 of record CAUYMX010032410.1, read on the forward strand.
GACAGGTCAGAGGCTGACGGAAATGGCTTGGTCCCTGAAGCAATAAGGAAAGCGGGGATCATCCCAGAGTGAAGCTGAAACTGTCTTCTCAACGCCTGGAAGGGAAGAATGTCAACAAGCTCCACCTCCAGGGGCACAGCTAAGGGACACGAGTGCAAAGCAGAGAGCATTTCTGGGTGACATGAAAAGGCAGGTGGTGAGCTGGTCTCAGCGCTGGCAACTCACTCGCAGTCCACGAGTGGCCACAGCAATACTGAGGGGCTGGTGTCTCCGGATGCCTGATTTGGGCTTGGGCTTGCTTTTAACAGGTCATGAAAATTTATTAATACCATGGGAGAGTCACTGGGTAACCGGGACTGTACAGACTTTCTCACAGATAGAAGGCAGGGAAGGAGAGAAGGCTGGAAGAAGAGAAGAGTCTAAGAGAATTGAAAGGACCGTGAAGGGTACAGTGTTCAGGGACAAGAAACACAAATGGCAAAGTTTCAGAATTTTTTTAGGTATACCAGCAACCAGGTTCGATGAAGACACAACGTTCTTAGCACAGTGCTTGGCATAATCTAATAGTTAAGATCAGTGGAAACTGATCCTACCCTAGTGTCCAGAAGGTGCCATGGCACACTGCAAAAGAGCACAGCCTTTAAACTCGGACAGTGGCCTTAGTATCAGCTCCAGCACACACTAGATTGTGACCTTTTCAAGGATCTGTCTTCACATCTGTAAAACTGAGTTGACAGTAGTATCTATGTGAGTTTGTTTGGGCTGCCATAACAAAATACCACAGACTGGGTGGCTTAAATAACAGACATTTATTTTCCCATGGTCTGGATGCTGGAAATCCAAGATCGGGATTCCAGTAGGGCAGATTTTGTCTAAGCCTCTGTCTTTGGCTTATAGATGGCCACCCTCCTGTGGCCTCCTCACGTGGCCATCCCTCTGTACAAGTGCAACCCTGGTGTCTCTCTGTGTGTCCCCATCTCCTCCTCTCATATGGACACCAGGCAGACTGGATTAGGTCCACCCCAAAGGACCTCATTTTAACTCAATGATCCCTTTAAAGGTCCTATTCCTAAATACAGTCACATCCTGACATACTGGGGGGTAGGACTTCGATATATGAATTTTGGGGGAACATATACACTCCTTGGGAACACGTACTCAATGAGATAAGGAAGGTACATGAAATAAAATTTAAAAGCTTGCCACATAATGAGTTTTTGATACAATTAGCTACTGTTATTTTTTTTCTAATAAATATCAGCCCAATGGATGAAAGAAGTCCACATTCAGACACCCATTTCTCCACATGATGGTAGCAGCATAGAGCAGGTGTCATGGGAGGATTTGATGATCTTGAACTGGCACGTGCACAGTGAAAGGGGCATTGGAGACACAGTCTTGTTGAAACCACATTACTGATTTGAGGAAAGAGAGTTCTGGATGAATTCAGAACTGATAAAGTATTCAGCAAGTAAGATCCATCCTCTGCTTTAAACACTTTAATAGACTTGTTATCATATGTTGATTGGCAGTGCTTTATTCTCTGAAAGTGCAGAACAGATGTGATTACTGACGCTATAAAAGAGTTCAGGGCTAAAAAACTAGTAAATTATGCATCCTTGGAATTACATCAGATATAAGTTAGATGATTGCTCCCTTTTATTTTGTGACTCTCTGAGGAAGAGGAATCAGGGTATTATTAGCTTCACAGGAAGCATGGGTAATACCTTGAACAAAGGCTGGGCTTGTGAGAACTTCTGTTCTAATACAATCCTTCTATTGCCTTGTCTTCACAGTTTCAATCCATAATGGGGATCATTACTTTTACTCTTGCAAAAGGGAAATGCTGTAACAACTCTCTTTCTTAATTCCTTCTTTCAATTCCTTTCATTCATTCATTCATCAAACAAGTATTTATTGAGGGCCATCTTCTGTAGCAGATGATTGGGCATGTAAAATGTAGCTCTAAACTTACAGCTTTTCAACTGAGGTAGAATAGTAAAAATATGGCAGAAATGGATGGGAAAAGTGATATAGAATTTTAAGGACATAAAAATTACATCTGGGCTTTGAGAAGGAGAGCAGGTTTCATGGTAGGTTATGGCTCTTGAATTAAGTGTTGGCAGCAAGACATTAGTATTGTGAGTGGAAGGAGCATTTAAGGCCAAGATGCCGAAGCAGTGATGCAGGAGGCTGTGTGCAGAATGGTCCGCAGTTCTGTTTGGTTTTCCATCCAGGGTGTATTGCATGGCGGCAGGAGGAGGGAAGAACGTACATCTAAGCTGGAACTGGATGGCTGGGGATCTAAGAAAGTATGACCACTAGAAATCATGGAGTCTGACAGTGCAGTGCTACCATGGGGTGTTATTTTGATCAGATATATTCCAGGGGATATATTATACAGATGCTTAATTTCTTCTCCCAAGAAACTATCCTTTCTCTGAGTTGTCTGATGGAAGGAACATCCAAAGATAGATGATATGACAATTTATATGAGGAATTCTGACCCCAGATCACAATACTGTTGCCCTCTAAGGCAGGCTGAATGACACTGATTGCTCCTTTTTCTCTTTACCAGTATTAGCCCTACCTTGTGTGGGCACACTTGAAGAACATAATCATGAAGCACCTCTATTTGACATTCTAATCCACTGTGTGAGACAGGAGTTCATGGATGAAACCTCCTGAAGGCCCCGTGACCTCTGCCCCCTCTTCTCCCTCTTAGTGCATACACGTCAGTCTCTGATCACCTTAGGGGAATGTCTAGTATTTTTGTGATGGCCAATATTTCATTATTGCTTTAAAGGAACTACTTCTCCCATGCCCTGATAGAAGCCTGCTTCAGGGAGGGCAGTGGGAGATGGTAGTCAATTTAGGGGCAAAGTTATTTTCTTCTTTCTCATCTAGGGTTTCTAGGCCCCCTCCCCATATGTATGAACCGGTTTGAAACATTCCTGCAAAGTTCCCACTTGATGGTTACTGTTTTACTGATCTAATACCAGGACTCAGTGACGTTGGCAACTATTTAAACCCTGCTCTTTTCTCACAAGTATTGAAGGCATTTTCCTTTCATTCTTTTGTCACTGATGACAGTGTTTCTGAAAGTTTGGTACTTGTCCCCACGGCAAAATGAAGAATGAGGACAAGTGGTTTGAAGAAAAGGAAAGAAAAGTTTATTAGTTTGCTAGCAAATGAGGAGAATGGCAGACACATCTCTTAAGGTACCGTTGTCCTAACTATAAGCAGAAAACACAGAGCTTTTAAAAGTTTTCAAGTTGGGGCTATTGCTGCTTCACCATAGTTGATGGTTCTGATTGATCCCGTCTCCCACAAAGACAATCCTTGACCTCCTCCCAGACAGTTCCATTGAGCCATCTTCTGTGGCACAAAAAAACAAAGAACATTCCCCGGCCCCTCTGATTGTGACCTTGGGCAGGGATACAGGTTTTATTTCCCCAAAAGAGTTGGGGGGAGAGTTTTAAAGGAACAACTCATAAAACATTTTATCCGACTGTGAGCTAAGTACATTTAAATATCATTCTATGGCTGTGAAGTATCACAAGGATAGAAAAACAAGCACCACATATACTCACCATCAAATTGGCACTAATTGATCAACACTTACGTGCACATACGGAAGTAACATTCATCGGGTGTTGGGCAGGTGGGAGGGGGTAGGAGGGGGGTGTATATTCACACCTAATGGGAGTGGTGTGCACGGTCTTGGAGATGGACACATTTGTAGTTCTGACTTGGGTGGTGCAAAGGTAATACATGTAACCAAAGTGTTTGTATGCCTGTAATATTCTGAAATTTAAAAAAAAATTATATCATTCTAAACAAAATGTCAGTTAACTCCATATGAAAAAAAAAGAGGCTGTGTAATTTTCCTAGAAGAGAAAAAAAAATTCTGAGTGTTAGAGTCCTATCCTAGTCCATTTCAGCTGGTATAAAAAATACCACAAACTAGGTGGCTTATAAAGAACAGATATTTATTTTGCACAATTCCAGAGGCGGGTAGGCTCCAGATCAAGATTCTGGCAGATTTGGTGTCTTCTGAGGGATCACTTTTTGGTATAGATGGCTGTCCTCCTGCTGTGTCCTCATATGGCAGAAGGGGCAAGGCAGCTCCCTGGGGCCTCTTCTTAGAAAGGCACTAATCCCATTCATGAGGGCTCCACCCTCATGACCTAATATCACCACCCAAAGGCCTGGTCACCTAATGCCATCACATTGGTAATTAGAACTTCAACATGTGAATTTTGGAAGGCACAAACATTCAGACCATAACAAGTCAAAAATGGGAAAGTATTTGTCCCCAAACAAAGCACCAGCTCGATAAGAGCCAGCCCAGCCTAGGAGGCTTTACATCCAGGGATGTTTGTTTCCTGACAGCCACAGCTAGAATATTTGAGTCATCTAAAGTGCAGTGTGGCCACACTGAAAAAGCTCTGTGTGGCTTAAAAATGATGCTTCATGAGAGTTGAAAGATGTAAATAATTAAGTGACAGGATTTCTGTCATCTGTTGCTGGGCCATTTCTCATCAGTGCAATGATGTGACTTCTTGAGATTTAATGGCTTTATGCTTTTAATGATTTGCATGGTGAAAAAAGCAAAGGTCCTCAAACACATTAAATACACAAAGGGTAAACCTTAGGGGTCAGGATTCTTCTTGGAAATCCTAATGCAATTTATTCTAGTGAAAATTTAAGTTGAATATATCACATATTTTTGCACCTGAAGAAATTAAGCTGCGACCTTCTAAAAGTTGACATTAAACATCAACTTATTAATGCAAATGGTTCCAATTTGTCAGCCCAAAATCTGTGTCAAGAGTTACTGTTGGGAAATATGATTGAGGAATTAATGAAATGTGGCTCATAAGATCATTATTTTATTGTATCGCCCAATATTGCTATATTAAAGACAGAAACAGGAGTTTGCAGGGTTTTGCCCTGAAAGAATGTGTGAACTCAATGG
>CAUYMX010032413.1:0-15932 GCA_963573855.1 Lepilemur septentrionalis
CACCCCAAGTGTGTTTATAATTTTTAGCTAAATGGTATGCTCTCTTATTGTAGTAATTGAAATCCTGATTTCTTAGATCACATTAATGGGTGCATGGGTTACATTTATTTCTGTATCTTTCTACATTTGCAGCCTATCCAACTATGAAAAGCAATTGATAATGCTTTGTATTCATTCCAACAAATCAAATTATTAAATGATTTACTTGATTGTCATCTCACGTAAGAAATGTTTTCATTTATTTTCAAAGTGCCTTTTAAAGTCTCATATTACAAAGTGACCTAATTAACTGAAAAACTACATAATCAGCTCTTTAAAAATCCATAAAGCAAAACATAATCATAGTAACCCAAGAAATAATATACATTAATAATACAGAGCAGTGGGAAACATAGCTAATAAACATTATTAGTTCAAAAATAGAAATTTCATGTTCCCAGCACTAACAAATAATTCGTCAAGTTATACGTCCTTCTATATTTGGATTTATTTCTCTGTTGAAGTGAATGTGGAAAACTGCCAACATTTAAAAATTTTCTCACCTTGGCTTTCATCATTCCTGTTGTGAAATGTCGTTTTCTTCTTAGTGGGGCTATCGAGGAAAAGCACCCCGTGGATCCTTTCGGACGAGCACATTTTGGAAGGTTGGCCGGAGGGGGTGGAGATGGGAGATAAGAATTCCAGTATGCAGGCTTCTTTCAAATTATGTTTGTTAGTCTCCTCAGTGCTTTACTTCAGACAAAATGTCTTTCAATGCTTTGGTTTTTAAATCAAAGACAAAACTTGCTCGCAGACGGTGCCGTTTCAGGGCCGGGCGGTGGCCGAGCGGTGTCTGCGGGCGCCCGGCGGACCGAGGACCCTGGGCGGGCGGAGCAGGGCACCGGCCCGGGCCCATTCTCGAGCGGGTCTGGCAGGTGCCTGTCACCGCCTCCAGCCGCGTGCTTCCTGCGCCCTTCGGAAGCCATGCGCTCCCTGGGGGCCCGACAGCTTCCCCGGCGGTGCCGCCCTCCGCGGGGACGCGGCGCCTTCCCGCGCAGAGCGAAGGCCCCGACCGCGGCCTTTAGGGAGAGCGGAGGGCAGAGGGGGACGGAACGTGCCAGAAAGAGCGGCGACGCAGCTCTAACGTGTCTCCAAGGCAATGTCGCTGTGCCTGTTCCAGAGGTGGATGTCGGTGGGGGACACCCGAGCCCTTGGCTGCCCGAGTCCTGGGCTGCGGCGTGCGGCGGGGCCCCCGCAAGCCCACGGCGGCCCGGGCCGGCGCGTGTGACTGCGCGCGAGACGGATTCCTCTGTGTTTCTTTCTCGTTGCCAGCTTTCAGGAAGTCATAGACTCTGTATCTAAAATATTTGCTTGGAGCTCAGAGTCGCTACCTCGGAGGGAACCATGAAAGCGGGATTTGGAGTGTTGGGAGGAGGAAAGAGGAAGAGTCTTAAAATTTAATTTGTCCTCCTTTTTGCTTCTTAGAAAAGGGAACAAATTAGAAGCTGTTTTGATTTTTTTTTCTTCCCTCAGAAGTAATGAAAAAATTAAAAACCTGTCAAAGACTAGAATGTGATTCTTATTTCTCTTCGTTTCAAGTTGCGTGCAGAACACACAGAACACAGGACTAAACTGTGCGTTTGCAACTGAACGCGTTGGTTTTAGCAGACGTTTCTGGATCATCTACTATGGGCCAGGCGCTTTGCTAACGCTGACTAAATAAGGCATGCACAGTCGAGGAACTTACCTGTGTTTTCAGTAACTGTCTTGTCAATGGCAAAGTTACCCGGATAGTGTATACCAACTCTGCTGGAGCCGTGTGGGGCCAGGCCGGGGGTGCAGTGGCCGCATTTGGGGTGCGCAAGTTGGGTCCTTAACCTCATGTAGAGTCAGAGAAGCCCTCCTAGAGGAGCTGGTATTTCAGCTGAGAGTGGAGGGGATGTTTTCTTAGTGAGGTAAAGAGAAGGGAGGCAGAGTTGCTGTCAGAGGGAGCATGGATGGAATTTGGGAGCTGAGGGCGGGATGCATTCAGAATTTTTGGCATTTCGCCCTCTTGAGAAATAGTGGCAGAGGCAACAGATGCTGGCTGAGATCCCACTAGGAGGTTTGGATTTTATCCCAAGGACAATGGGAAGTTGCTGAAGGGATCTAATCCGGGGCGTGACATGCCTGGATTTTCATTTAGAGTATCACTCCGGCTGCTGTATGGAGAAGGGGCCAGGCCGAGTCTGAGAGGCTGTTGCAGTGGCGGAGAAAGCAAATGGCAGGAGCCTGTGCCAGGTGGCTGTGGCACAAAACGAGGAGGCAGACAGATTAAAGAGATTTGTATAGGCGGAATTGACAAGCGGTGCTGTGGGAGGTGGGGAAGGAGATGACTTCCGAATTTTCTGGTTGGCAGCCTGCCCTTGGTGTTGTCTCCACCCAGGATCAGGTTTAGGTCATTTTATCCATTTCTTCTCTTGTAGAGTTATCGTACTATAATGTTCTGGTGCTATATGGTACTTTGCATATCTTCTTAGCTAATCTTTACAGCATTCCTGCTGGTAGCTCTATTTCGGAGAGAAGGAAGCAGGTAGAGAGAAGTCTCGAGAAACTTGCTCAAGGCCATTTAACTAGTCAGTGCCAGAGCTGGTATTGAAGGTCAGATCTACTTGATTACAAAGGTTTTGCTTTTTCCACCATGAGAACTATATTCACAGCTGGTGCACATACTGTTAAGGACCTATTAAATGACAGAATCCATGATGATCATTTATATTTGTCATCTCATTCACATTCCCAATCATCCTATGAGGAGTAGACACTGCTGTGTTCACCAGTTTACAGAGAAGGGAAAACTGACTCAGAGAATACAAAAATCTTACCCCAATTTCAGTAGCGGTGAGGGGATGCTGGAGCTGTGTTTCCCAGACTCCAGAACTCAGTCTCTTAACAATCATCTAAACCGCCAACAGTGTCAATGCAGTTAAATCATGTTTTGTAGCCAGTTAGAGCTGCGATTCTCTACTGCTTGTTTCTACACCCGTGTGATCCAGCACAGTGCATCTTAAAGAGTTTAGGGAAGAAAACATGGGTGTGGTTTTGTCCACAGGGCGATATGAAGAGTTGTATGTGCATGTCTGAGTGTGCCGTGTTCATTTGAGAGACATCTGAATGGAATTTGAAAGTTTAACTTTGAGAGGGTAATCTTATTTTCTTCATTTTGCACTTGGTCAGGAGAATCTCTTGATAACCGCTATAGGCTTGACGACATTTATGTCATGAATGTTAAGGAACATAACATACTGATAAAACAAAAGCTGAGGTAACTTGAGGAAAAGGAAACCTGAATGTGTTTAACTTAAAGGGAAGCAAAACATTTCGTGACAAAGCGTGTGAAGCTCTACTGTGAGCACGACTCGCTTGAGTCCCGTCAGCTCATCACTGAGTAAACCGCAGGCATGGGGGGTGGGCAGCTGCGAGCCTGGAGCACCCAGCGCTGCGGCCAGACTGCAAGTGTGAGCCCCAGCTCCGCTTATTGTCCTACCAGATCCCGTCTCAAAGGCCGGCTTCCAGAATGGGAGACAGTTCTGAGAGGAGATGAGTTTGTGTAAACACGGTTTCCACTTGCAGTCGAGTCTCCCTGCCATCCACTCGCCAGCTCTACCTTTCTGTCCGCTCGTTGATCCTTATGGAGTGATCTCTTAGCCTGTGGCTATGGCAAGAGACATTCAACAACTCCCAAGGAATGCAAGGTGCGTTCACCCTCTGATGAGCTTACAGGAGTAGTTACTGACTTGTTCCTCAGTGTCACACCTTCCAAAACTCCTAGTTTGCAGAAAGAGATGAGGGGCAGGGATTTTCAACTGGTCCTGTCCTACACCCTTGTTTCAACTTTATGGCTGGCGAATATAGTCATATCATATTGTGGCTGCCAGTGAAGTGGATCATGGATGCAGATCACTGAAACCACAAGACAGAGTAGTCTGCGGCTGGGCCTTCCTTATGGCAGAGACATCTGAGAGAGCATTAAAAACTGTGGCCCTGATCTAGCAGAGTGATAGAGGATCTTTAAAGGGGGTGGTTAGTTTTTGGCAGAATGATTTGGGAGGGAGAGAAGAATTTCTTTCTCTGCTTGCCTGAATTTTGTTCCCAGCAACACCAGGGTATGATATCTGCCATTTTTATGTATTGCAGACATTAATAGGGAAATGAATTATTACTCTTTGACAAAATGTTCTTTCACTGATATAATCTGATTGTATCTTGTAAAGCATTTTTTGTTTGCTTGTTTTTTTTTTTTTTTTTTTTAGCTCCTGGTATTCAAACTGCAGGGTTTCTTGCCTACATAACCTAAAACGGACAGTTTGCAAAAAAGACAATGGGTTGCAGTTGGCTAAAAGTAAGACACAGGAAGAAGTGGAAAAGGCCCAAACAGCCAATTCTTGTGCGACTTTTGGTTAGTGTCTAGAATTCCAGAAAAGCAATTTATATAATAGAGGAAACTGGCTAGTGTGTCGCTTTAGCATGAGTTTTGACCACAACATGACTTGAAAGAACAGACCATGACCTGGGCCTAAACTACAAAGCAGCACACCCTGAAAACAAATGTGTCTGGCTCGTAGCACTCCCAGAGCATCTCCATATGCTGTTCTTTCTTTCGTTGGCTACAAACTCTTTAAAAAGGCACACCAAAGTATAAGATTAAAAATGTGTCTTACTTTTACACTCACATGATTGTCTTTATTTCAGACCTTATTTCAGACTTGCCCTTTACAGATATTTCTTTTACTCTAATACATAGATCCTTTCTTTAAGTCTCTCTCATCTTTGTATATATCTATCTTTCCTACCAATCAGTCTACATATCATTATTTTCTTCTATGTCTCTATCCTTCTACATATTCATAATATGTGAATAATATGTATGTGCACACACATGTACGTGTAGACAGCAGCCACGCTGCTAATAGAGGCTCTGGTATCAGACATGCTGCGTCCACATAGGGTGATAAATGACTAACACAAATAAGTAATCTTTGGCTCTGAACTTTGAGAGACAAAACTCACCATTAACTTTGGTTGGTTTTCACCCTTCCTTCCCTGGACATCATTTTGTTTTTACCCCATGTTGGGGAAGCAGACTGGCCGCTCACTATTGGGCCCATAGGAAATACCAGATCCGGACTAGCAACATCTTCACTGCTTCCTTCATCTTAACACAAATGAAAGTGATGTAGGATGAATATTTGAAAGGAAAGCACATTTAAATGTCAATATATTTCCCATCTCCTTTTAATTATCCCTCTTCTTTCTCCTTCTCCATCTGTCTTTAACACATAAACAGGCATGCTCATTTAAAGTGTTATTTCACTCTAGGAGGTACTTTTTAGGAATATGGAAAATTGCTGAAGGAAGAGAAAAACATTAGTAAACCTACATTCTGATTAACGTTGAAAATGGTATGAGTTGCTCTTCTTTTGAAAGTGGAAGTGAGAATCTAAAGTGTGAAGTAGAGTTAGATGCTCATATGATTTCCTCTTAATTCCTTCTCTTTTAGAGAGAATATCAGAAGAAAAAGGGAAAATAATGTAAGTAAATATAATAACATGCAAAATCTACACCTGCCAGATATTCAGATCTTACTCTTCATCAACTTAATAACTTCTGAATCATAAAGAAAGCTGCAAAAACTTAGTCTGAATATGTGCAGAGAGTGCCCAACTTTGTAAGTATAAGAAAATATTTTCTATATGTGCATATCTATACAAGATTATTCTCACTCTTTGAAGTTATTAACTGATACTGGGGAAAATTTAAACGCTATGAAATCAGGAACTTGTTTTATTATTGGCATTCATAGCCTCACTCAGCGTATGTAAATTTGAAGAAAAATGAGAAGCATATTCTAATACCGTGATATATACTGTTGGTTGTTGCAGGAGAATATATAATGTAGTATTTTCAAGGTTGCTCTTAATTTATTCTCAGTGGAAGCTTTTCTCCATTAATTTATCAACACCATTTGCCAATTTTAGTTTGGACTTCAGAAAAGCTGTGGTTTTTTCAAGTGTTGCAGGAATTGTCTTCTGAGGCACATGATAATTATTATGACTTGTTAGTGACAGGAATTTCCTTTTTTAACTGAATGAACTTAACGAAAATCTTGAGAACTGTCACCATCAGAGATATAATCCTCTTTTTTTTAGATATTATTTTGACTTTTATTTTGCTGATCTGAGTTTTTTGAATACAGAGATTATGTATACACAGGAAGGAAAACCAAATTTTTTAATTGCCCTACATACGCAATAAGAATGAACCACAGAGAGAAAAACATGAATCAAGCATTAAGCCATTAAACTGTATGTAATAGGCATTTATTCACTGGGCCTTATGAATGCCAGTCGTGCCCCATTTAAAATCTAACTGAAATGACTGCACATTTCATTAGTGAAGATAATTACCAATTTGTTCCTTCCCAAAAAATTATGTATGTATGAAAAACACCGTCAGAAGGTAAATAGGACTTCACTTTACGGAAGGAAATAAAGATAGCCTATTTAAGCAGGGTCAGTAGAGTAATAGATTTTTTCCTCCCTTTGCCTTTTTTAAAAGAATTGAGACTTCAAAAAATAATTTCCAATTTTATGCCAAAACTCAGTGTGAAAGGATTTATTCTTTGAAAGCATCCAACATCAGTTTCTTAATGTTAAAAACTAACTCATGCTTAAAAATATTCAAATGACTTATAAACACTCAGTATCTCCGTTTACATTGAAATGTGATGTCTTCAGTCCCTAAGTCTCTGACTGGGTAGTGAAAAGAAGGCCCAGTGTTCTTGTTCTGGTTTTACAACTAACCAACCAGTTGTGCAAGTTGACAAACAACTGAACCCCTCTGGGCTTCAGCGGCCTCTTCTGTAAGTTAAGAGTACCTGAAGGTTTCTAGGCTCTCTTTTGGCTTAGAACAGTTTTACTATCTGTTGCAAAAACGTTAGTTCTGTGCTCGTGTATATATCCAGGGTGTGTTCACTGCCTGGTCATTTCTCACAGGGAGAGCCGTGTGTCGATTTCAAACAGGGATGGCACCTGCAAAACTTATTTTTTTTAGTGGTAGGGCGGTGTTTGTGTTAATCTAAATATAATTCTCTTTGACTTTTTGAGAATTAAATGTGATTGTCTCCTTGCTCCAAATGTAGTCACGGACTAATACTTGAGTGCCTATTATATGCCATGCATACTGTTACGTACCAACGCTATAATGCTGAGCAATACTGACTGCAAACCTGCCCTCGTAGTGCTTACAGTCTAGTGTAGCTGTCATTGAGCCATAAGTCTTCATAGTTTAGTCCATCACCAGAAACCCCCAAACCAAACACATGCAACAAATAATTTTTAAAAAACTAAACACACTTACGCATGATAAGAAATGCCTGTAGAGCCCAGAGAATGGTGCAAACCTTTGTGGACTCTGGGTTTTGTCTGGTGGTATTCTCTCTATGTGGAAGTCTTCCTTGCTCCTCCGTTTCCTCTTTTCCCCAATTGCTAGGCTTCAACCTGGTTAAGCAAAAAGTGTAGTTTTCCTTCAACTAAGTACCAAATCCTCTTTCCTACCATTGTTCCTCAAATCTGTAAGACAAAGCATCATTTTGTTTTGGGTTTCCAATTTTTTCTGCATGTGGGATTTCCATGAGGCCAGCCAACACTTCTCAATATGGATGATTTCTTATAGCACATCTTTAATGTATTATGTTGTGCAAAAAGAAAACTTTCCCTCTGGAGTACACAGTGGGGACAAGTCAGAGCTGTCTGGGGGTGGGAAAGCCTTTAGGTCACTAGAGTAACCATAATAATGGATGTGCAACAAACACAAAATTTTAAATACTCTGAAATTTTTTCCCCAAAACTTTTCAAGGAAGACTTAACTGAGGAAGTGACAAAATCCTGGGGGAATTGGAAGCTGGCATTAACATGTAGCAGCATCTAAAGGAGTGGGGGAGGGAGGGGAGGAGAAAACGTAAAGAAAAAAATACAAAGCAATAAATAAGGATAACATTCACTCTTACAAGAGAAAATTTTGATAGAATGAAAAAATGCACTAGAGTAGATGGATTTGCTATTCTAAAAAATTAAATCTTTGTAAGTTGTGTTTGTGCAGAAATGGTAGAACACGGTTGTGTATGAGCTCACTACTGAATTCTCTGCAACAATTCTAAAAGAGTTAACAATAGAGTGAAAAAGCCAATATCTCTTTTAGTTATTAAAGCTTTAGTTTTTAAAAACGTGTTGGTTTTTTACGTGTAATTTCCAGTGTTTGACAGCACAGTGGGGTGCCTATAGTTAACAATATATTGTATATGTCAAATACTTAGAAGATAAGATTTGAAATGTTCTTAACACAAACGATAAATGTTCAAGGTGCTGGGTATTCTAAATACCCTAATTTGATCATTACTCATTGCATACATGTATCAAAATATCACGTGTACTCCATAAATATGTGTAAATATCTATCAATAAAATATTAAAAGTATCTTTAAATTTTAGTTGAATATTTCATATTCACAAATATTGATAATACTTTATTATGTCAGATAAAAACAGTAACATAGAAAATTATGACTTTTAATCACAAGCTTTACCTCTCTTCCCCAGTCATATTATTTTCCATCCCTAATTCCGTACGCACATTGCCCATGCTTCTTTGAAATCAGTGAGACACCCAGAATGGTGGGAAAGTGCCTTTAATTTATATTTGATATTCTCGTCTACCCAATTCTATTTTTATTGCTGGATCATGAGGATTCTAAATGATTGTTTTACAATTTCTTGTTTTAAGTTAAAAGACCACGACATGAGTTAAAAAACCTGACTTTTTAATTTTGTTCTGTAATTGCCTGTGAAGTTTTTAAATTGGCTTTGATTGCCTTTTTCTGTTATATTTGTTTCGCATACATAATCAATAGCACATAAATCAATGAACAATGCTTGATGATGTTACTTTCTTCAGTAGTGCATTTAATATTGGTACTGAACTTAATTTCTGTGATCCAAACTTTAAAATTTATAAAAATGACAGAGTATATCAGACCAATTTATAAACCTGTTTTTTCTACATAGAAAACATAAAATGTAAGAAATATATTTTAAACATAAAATATAAGAAATATAAGAAAAAGTACCTTGGGAATGTGCTAGTAAGTGGCCCAGTTACTATGGCAAGCCAAATAATAGAATTAAACTATTTTATTTAGCAAATTCTTATGGAATTTAATGTTTTTCCAGTTGATTCAATTGCTGCAAGGAATTGTGCAAGCAAACTCAATTATAATAAAGAGGATGTATGCTGTGGCTGCTAATATCTAGTTTCTAGAATAGTGTCTGGCACTTAGAAAGTGTTGAATAAATATTCATTGAATGAATGAAAGTCACGTGTATATCTGTCTCATTCTCGCTTGCTTTCTTTTGAGATTATAGGTGTGCATGCATTATGTGTGAAAATTTCAAAGTGATTTGGAATATTTGTCAAATTGCACACTCTTAGATTTTCTATTTCAGAACATTTTATCAATTTTTCTAAACAAAAATAAAGTAGGAAGTAAAATGCTTACTATTTTATGTGCTGAAATACAACTGAGTGCCTTTAATGGCGATGCTGTGCCTAAATGCTGGGACTTCTTATGTGTTGGGAGCAGGTAACTCAGGGTTCCCAGCCTCTTGGAGCTCCAGGTATACCGACAACAATTACAAGTGAAATAGGAGTTATGAGAAAGTGTTTTGCAAACCAGTGATTGAGAAATTTGAATGTGTTTCTTAGAAATCTATTGACTGGTTCTCCTTTGGACACTAGTGTTCCCTTAAGGGAATGGTTTTCAAACATTTTTAAATCGTGTTTCCTAAAAGCATTTTGAAATACTAAGTGCTCCTTATTCCTTTGTAAGTTGACATTCCAACTTTCCTATCATAAATTTAAGCAGTTGCAAAGAATGTAATTTTCTATATTCTGACAATACTGACATTTAAGAATAAAGTTATGACATCACTTCTTTACATATCTGGTGTTACCTAAATGTTCTGATTTTTAATTTTTTTAGGGGCATATCATGTACATATTTGTGGGATACATAGTGATCATTTGATAGATATCATGTATAGTGATCAGATTAGGGTAATTAGCATATCCATCATCTTGAACATTTATCATTTCTTTGTGTTGGAAATATTCAGTATCTTCCAGCTATTTGAAACTATATCTAATGATTTGATTCTCACCTTGATCCATTAAAATTGACCAGGCTCTTCTGTAAAATTCAGAAATTTTACACTTTCCATTTTCTACTTTGAGCTCACAGACTTCTGTCATAATTATCCTATGGTTATATATTGTTCTTAAGTCTTTTATTCATCATTCCAAATTTAATTAAAAAGTTCCTTTGACTTAACTGCTAAAAAATTGAATTAATTTAAATTATGATTCCAATTGTCTTTAGTACACAATTGATCAAAAGAATATAAATATAAATGTGGATGAACTATAAAATATTAAAAATAAAGATATTCAATGCACATCTTAAGAAAATGGATGGATCTGATTTTTCTAATTAGCTTATAAATCTATGGCTGGACATTATTTATTGCTACATTGAGGGAGGTCTTAGATTCAACTTTAATCTTATTTTTTATTTTTATGGATGTGAATGCTAAGGAACCATGGAAATTGAAGTTTTCCTATAACAACGTCACACACTACTTTGACTCTTCAAATTATATGGCAAAAATCATGGTCATTTATCAGCAAAATATGTATTTAATGGTCACTGACAGTGCTGATTAGATCCCCCTTCAATTTTGTTAAAAGAAAAACATTTGGACACACCTTACTTGTAGGATGTTACCTGTCATGGATGCTCTTCACTTTAACATGCAACACCAGAATCTTAACACTTCCTCCTGTTTGCTGCCTCAGTTTTCACACACCAGGGTGATGTTATTCCTTTCTTTTGTGAAATAGAAAAAGGATGAAGAAGGAAGAAAGTTGATTCTGAATGATGCTTTTACTTTAGAAAATGTGCAGGCAAATCAATTTTAGGACAAAGTACAATGGTTAGGCAGGTTTGGAAATTGATTTCCTTAAACTGACCATTCCCACATACTATTTAGGAAGTACTCATGTGCCTCCTGGGCATTTCTACCCTGCTTCAAAGGCAGCATCATTAAGGTGTAAATAAAAACAAACAACTGAATTCAGTTGTAGAAACCTAGTAATAAAATACAGGTATTGGTTTGGTCTCCTATTAATGTCACCAGTCCATTATATTTAGTGTTATAACTTGAAGTATGAGGCATATTTCACTTTTTTAATGAATGCCCTCTTGTGCCTCTTATAAGAAAGAAAATATTTTCAATGGATCAATAGGATACATGGCAAATATGTATCCAAAGCATTATAGTTATAAATTCAATAAATGTGCTATGAACACACTGGGATCATTCTGTGATTCTAAATTAAACAGCTCCATTTATAATATGAAGACTGCTATAAAATTGTATTTCCTATAGGAAAAGAGTTATGAGGTTCTGTGAGTTCTGATATAAAAGCTGGAGTAAAATGGAATATGCTTTTGCTTCTAGAGAGGTCTCACAGATTGTAGTATCTTACAGAGAAAAGGAAACATTTTTAGGTGTAGGAATCATTTCATATTGAAGGGATAAAGAGTGATTAAATGTAATTAATAGCAGTATTTCTAATAATGGTCTAATGTTTTACTATCTTTTTATCCATAAGATAATGAATTTCATCCCAAATAATTTACTTTTGGCCCTGAAATAGTTCTTGGTACTTATCTTTGAATATGCATGTGTTCACTTTATTTCTCTGGAGCTTAGTTCCCTCATCTGTCAAATGAGACATGGTTTTAAACTTCCCTTGTAGGTTGAACTATTTTATTCGTGTATTATATTCTGGAACTTCGTACTTCAAATGGTAATCAAAGTAAGTTATGATTGGTTTCTTATATCTCTAGGTTTTAATACGACTCAGAACAAAAATGCCTTACTACAGGTCACTATTAAAAAACAATAATAACAATAACAAACACACACAACCCAAGGGAGACCAAAGCTCTCTTCCCTGGTGTTATCAAATATTTGACAATAGCTAGCTTCTCCTCTGTTTAATTTGCTTTAGTTTATAAGTACAATTAAAAGCTTTATAATGTAAGTTTGTCATACATGGTTTTTTATAATTTTGAATTGTGGTCCTTCTATGTCCAGCTTGAAGGTTTTTATTATAAAAGGTTGCTGGATTTTGCCAAATGCTTTTTCTGCATCTAGTGAGATGATCATATAGTCTTTGTTTTTGCTTTTGTTCATGTGGTGAATCACACTTCTTGATTTATGTATATTGAACCATCCTTGCATTCCTGGGATGAAGCCCACTTGGTACTGGTGGATTTTTTTTTTTTTTATGTGCCATTGAATTCAGTTTGCTAGTATTTTATTGAGGATTTTTGCATCTACATTCATAATAGATACTGGTCTCTAGTTTTCTTTTTTTGTTTTGTCATTTCCTGGTTTTGGTATCAGGATGATACTAGCTTCATAGGATTAGTTGGTGAAGATTCCCTACTTCCCAATATTGTGGAATAATTTTTGTACTATGGGTACTAGTTCTTCTTTTTAGGTCTGATAGAATTCAACGGTGAATCCATCTGGTCCAGTGCTTGTTTTTTGTTGTTGGGACATCTTTTACGGATTCAATCTTACTAATTGTTACTGGTCTGTTCAAGAGTTCTGTTTCTTTCTGGTTGAATCTTGGGAGGTTGTATGTTTCCAGATACTTGTCCATTTAATCTACATTCTTTAGTTGATGTGCATAGGTATAAGTTGTAATGTAATCTTTTCCATTTTTGATTGTGCTTACCTGGGTCCTTTCTTTTCTGTTCTTTGTTAATCTAGCAAGAGGTTCGTGGATTTTGTTTCTTTTCAGAGAACCAACTTTTTGTTTTGTTAAGCATTTGTAATTTTTTCCCTCTCAAATTCATGTAGTTCTGCTCTGACCTTAGTTATTTCTTTTTTTTTTCTGCTGGCTTTGAGTTTGGTTTGTTCTTCCTTTACTAGTTCCTTGAGTTTTAACATCAAGCTATCAATTTGTGTTCTTTCTGTCTTTTTGATATAGACATTTAAGGATATGAATTTTCCTCTGAGGAATGCTTTTGCTGTGTCCCAAAAACTGAATGGGGAAAAGTTGAAAGCATTCCTGCTAAGAGCTGGAACAAGACAAGGACTGTAACCATTCCTATACGACATAGTGCTGGATGTTCTAGCCAGGCAATTAGGCAAGTGAAGAATATTCAGGGTATCCAAATCAGGAAAGAGGAGGTCACATTATCACTTCTCATTGATGATATGATCTTGTATCTAGAAAACCCTAAAGATTCCACCAATAGTCTTCTGGAATTGATAAATAAATTCAGCAAAGTCTCAGTATACAAAATCAATGTACACAATTTTGTAGCATTTCTATGTGCTAATAATAGTCAAGCTGAAAATCAAATGAAAGACTTATTATCATTCACAATAGCTACAAATAAAATAAAACACCTACTACCTATGAATTTACTTAACCAGGGAGGTGGTTCTTCTCTACAAGGAGAACTGTGAAACTCTGAGGAAAGAAATTGCAGAGGATATAAACAAATGGAAAAATATATTATGCTCATGGATCAGTAGGGTCAACATTGTTAAAATGTTCATACTACCCAAAGTGATTTACAAATTGAAAGCAATCCCCAGCAAGTTACAAAAATTATACTTCACAGATCTAGAAAAAAATAATACTATGCATCATTTGGAACCAGAAAGGAGCCCAAATAGTCAAAGCTATCTTAAGCAAAAAGAAAAAAACTGGAGACATCACATTACCAGACATTACAGTACAAGACTATAATAACCCAAACAGTATTGTATTGGTACAAAAATACAGACAGATCAATGGAACAGAACAGAGACCCCAGACATAAAACCATCTACCTACAACCAACTGATATTTGACAAAGCAGACACCAACATACACTGGGAAAAGGAAACCCTATTCAATAAATGGTGCTGGGAAAACTGGATAGCCACATGCAGAAGAATGAAACAGGACCCCTACCTCTCACCACTCAGAAAAGTTAATTCAAGGTGGATAAAAGACTTAGATCTAAAGCATTAAACCATAAGAATTCTAGCAGAAAATGTAGGAAAAACTCTTCTAAATTTAAGCCTAGGGAAAGAATTTATGAAAAAGTCCCAAAGGCAATCATGGCAACAACAAAAGTTAATAAATGCAATTTGATTAAACTAATATGCTTCTGCACAGCTAATGAAACAAACAACAGAGCATACAGACAACCTACAGAATGGAAGAAAATACTCACAAGCTATACATCTGATGAAGGGCTAATAACAAGAAATTATGAAGAACTCAAATCAGCAAGGAAAACACAAAACAACAAATAAACAGCCCTATTAAAGAGTGAGAAAAAGACATGAACAGATGCTTTTCAGAAGAAAGAGAAATGGCCAAGAAACACATGAAAAATGCTCAGCATCACTAATCATCAAGAAAATGCAAACTAAAACCACAAGCTATTATCTTTTGCAAGTTTGAATGACTTTTATTAAAAAATCCAAAGACAATAGATGCTGGCATAGATACAGAGAGAAAGGGATGCTTCTACACTGTTTGTGGGACTGCAAATTAGTACAACCTATATGGAAAACTGTATGGAGATTCCTCAAAGAACTGAAAGTAGACGTACTATTCAATCCAGCAATTCTACTACTGGGTATTTACCCAAAGGAAAAGATGTCATTTTATCCAAAAGACACCGGCACTTGAATATTTATTATAGCACAATTCTCAATTGCAAAGATGAGGAATCAACCCAAGTGCCCAACAGTTCATGAGTGGGTTAATAAAATGTGGCATATGTACACCATGGAGTATACTTCTCAGCCATAAAAAAGATGAATTAATACCTTTTGCAACAATCCAGATGGAACTTGAGACCATCCTCCTAAGTGAAACATCACAAGAATGGAAAAACAAACGCCTCATGTACTCAATATTAAATTGGAACTGATGAGCACATAAGTGTACAGAGGAAGTAAAACTCGATGGAAAGCAACCAGGCAGGAGGGGCGAAGGGAGGGGAACAAACCAACCTAATGGGTACTGTGAACACAATTTGGGTGACAGGCACACCTATAGCTAGGACTCCAGCATTACAAAAATGATCCATGTGACCTAAACATTGGTACCCCCTTAATATATTTTTTCAGCAGACTATGGGGGTACAAATGTTAAGGTTAAGTACATTACCCTTGCCCTCCTCCCCCCTCCTGTCAGAGCCTCAAGCCTGACCATCCTCCAGATGGTGCGCATCGCACTCATTATATATGTATATACCCATCCCCTCCTCCCCCCTCCTGTCTGCTGAACACCCGATAAATGTTGTTCCTATGTGTCCACTTAGGTGTTGATCAGCTAATACCAATTTGCTGGTGAGTACATGTGATGCCTGTCTATCCCTTCTTGGGATACTTCACTTAGTAGAATGGGTTTCAGCTCCATCCAGGAAAATACAAGAGGTGCTAGATCACCATTGCTTCTTATAGCTGAAAAGTACTCCATGGTATACATATACCACATTTTATTAATCCACTCGTGTATTGATGGGCACTTGGGTTGTTTCCACAACTTTGCAATTGTGAATTGTGCTGCTATAAACATTCAAGTGCAAGTGTCTTTTTTATAGAATGTCTTTTGTTCTTTTGGGTAGATGTCCAGTAATGGGATTGCTGGATCAAATGGTAGATCTACTTGTATCGCTTTAAGGTATCTCCATATTGCTTTCCACAGGGGTTGCACTAGTTTGCAGTCCCACCAGCAGTACAGGAGTGTTCCTATCTCTCCACATCCACGCC
>CAUYMX010032414.1:0-29048 GCA_963573855.1 Lepilemur septentrionalis
TTGATGGCGAGTACATGTGGTGCCTATTCTTCCATTCTTTAGATACCTCACTTTGGAGGATGGACTCAAGCTCTATCCAGGAAATATAAGAGCTGCTAGATCACTGTCATTTTTTATAATTGAGTAGTATTCCATTGTATACGTATACTATATTTTATTAATCCACTTATGGATTGACGGGCACTTGAGTCGTTTTCACATCCTTGCTATAGTGAATTGTGCTGCCGTAAACATTCAAGTGCAGATGTCTTTATTATAGAATGACTTCTGTTCCTTTGGGTAGATGCCTAATAGTGCTATTGCTGGATCAAATGGTAGTTCTATTTGTAGCTCTTTGAGGTATTTCCAAATTTTTTTCCACAGAGGTTGTACTAATTTGCAGTCCCACCAACAGTGTAAGAGTGTTCCTATCTCTCCACATCCTCGCCAGCATTTGTTGCTTTGGGATTTTTTTGACAAATGTCAATCTTACTGGAGTTAGGTGATATCTCATTTTGGTTTTGATTTGCATTTCCCTAATGAATAGAGATGTTGAGCATTTTTTAAAAATATTTGCTGGCCATTATTCTGTCTTCTTTTGAAAAGTTTCTGTTCATGTCCTTTGCCCATTTCTTGATGGGGTTATTTGATTTTTTCTTGTTGATTTTTTTGAGTTCTAGATAGATTCTTTTTATCAGCCCTTTATCAGATGTGTAGAGAGCAAATATTTTCTCCCATTCTGTAGGTTGTCTATTTGCTCTAAAGATAGTTTCCTTGGCTGTACAAAAGCTTTTTAATTTAATCAGGTCCCATTTGTTTATTTTTGTAACTGCTGTGATTGCTTTGGGGGTGTTCTTCATAAATTCTTTCCCTAGGCTATTTTTAGTAGAGACGGGGTCTTGCTCAGGCTGGTTTCAAACTTCTGAGCTCAAGCAATCCTCCCGCCTTGAACTCTCAGAATGCTAGGATTGCAAGCGTGAGCCACAGAGTTGTGCCTTTTTTCTCTTCATACTATATTTGAGGAGTTGACAAACTATAACAGTAAAGGATTTTACTTGATATCTGTCATTTTGCCTGCTATCCAGAGCCTGAGGATTATGCCTTTTGGGGAGAGTTTCTATTTTATGGGGCTTAGTTGAAAGCATACTCCTGCTTCCTACTAATAGAGTGAAAGAATCCAAGTATTTTCTTTGCCCCATCTGAGGTAGAGAAAAGACTTGAGAACTAACCTAAGTGAAAATGTTCCTTCTTCCTGAAATTTCAGATCCAGTAGGAGTGATGGGCAAACAGAGAGTTGATAAATCATTCACTGATATGGTATCAAGAGTACAAATATAGTGGCAGGGGCAAAAATTCAGATATGGTAGAATTGCTATAATTTGCCCCCCCCCCCACCTAAACTGTTCTTAGCCGACCCTCTGTCTCTGCCATCTGGTATTGCTTACTTCCTACTTCTGTTCTGATCTGGGGTATTTTTCCCTCCAGTTTCCCCATAGATTCTATGAGATACATGATACCCTTACCATTTTTAAGTCTTTGTTCAAAATGTCTTCTCAGTGAAGCCTATCTTAACTATCCTACTTAGTGTTGTAATCTTCCCTGGACCTCTCCACACACCCTGCCCCTTTTTCTTTAATATCTCCTTACCGTTTATTGCTTTTTATAGCAGTTATTAACCTCTGACACAAAACATTTATTATGCTTGTTGTGCAACTCCACTTGTAGAACGTAGGTGCCATGAGGGCAGAGATCACTCTGTTAGTCACTGTTGAATCCTAATGTCAAACACAAGGTCTACCACATAATAAGAGTCAGTTTTTGTAGAATCGACCTGTGAATGAATGAATTCTCTGTCTTATGGAGAGCCTTCTCATTAACCATTATCTTTGTAATGTTCTTTTCTCACTATCACTATGATGGACTGAATGTGTCTTCCCAAAATGTATATGCTGAAATCCTAACCCCCAATGTGATGGCCTTAGGAGGTGGGGCCTTTGGGAGGTAACAAAGTTATGGGAGTGGAGTCCTCATGAATGGGCTCCTTAAAAAAAGGACCCCAGAGAACTCTCTCACTCTCTTTCCGCTATGTGAGGATGTAACGAGAAGTTGGCAGTGTGCAACCCCAAAGAGGACCAGAACCTGACACTACTGGCACCTTGATCTCAAACTTTCAACCTCCAGAATTGTGAGCTATAAATTTCTGATTTTTATAAGTAACTTAGTATATGGCATTTTGTTATAGCAGTTTGAATTGACTGAGACAGTCACACAATAGCCCCTTCTGGTCATTTATTCTTCAGAACCAAAAAGAGGTATTTCCTAACAATGGAACCTAAGAGCAGTGCCAGTCACTTGCTGTCTCGTCATTCTATTTTCATAATTTTTATCACCATCTAGTATTTTCTTGTCTCTCTCATATATATATGTTGTGTATATATACATATACATATATATATACATATACATATATATTGTCTGCCCCTCTCCTCTCAGTTTACTTACCTCTCAATCCCTAGGACCTAGAACAGTGCCTGGCATATATCAGGCACACATTAAACAAGTATTACATCATCATGTGATATTTATATGAAGAAATGTCACAAAGCTAGTGCATAAACTGAAAGGTGTTACACAAATTATATGTATATATAGCAGAATCCAATGCAGAAGTCAATAGCCTTTCCAATAAGTCTTCAACTAATTTAGCCACCAGAAGAGTACTAAACAAGAGGGTAATATAGTACTACTATTACTATTGCTAATATATTACTACTATATTATTACTATTAATAGACTGTAACCATCATGACTCTCTTAGTCACGACCTAGCTTTCAGACATGTAGCTCAAACCAATGGAGTATTGCAAATCTTCACCTGTATTATCATTTTATTTCACAGAGTGTCTAGTGTTGCAGGCAGAGAGAACAGTTAATATCCGCCCTAAGGTAGGAGCATGCCTGGCAAGCTTGAGAAACACAAAGGATGTCAGTATAAATAGAGTGGATTGAGTGGGGATGAGAATGGAAATGATGAGGCACCTTATTTTATACTGCACTCTCCTCTGGTCCCATTTAATTGGCCTAAGGACAGACATCTGACCCAGAAACAGAATTTTCCTAGAATTTTTCAAATAGGACCTTGTAAGAACCCTAGTCCTTCTCTAATAATGGTGCTGTAAGATGCAAGATACAGGAGTTGCAGTCAATCATTTCTATGTGATGGGAACCATCTTGAGAAACCTAAAGCAGCTACATGTCACATGTCATAACCAATCACATGAAGCAGAAGAAAGTTTTAGAAGGTATTTTCTAAAAATATTCTAATCCTCAATTTAATCCCTAAATTCTATCTTTCAATCTTGCCCTTCTTAGAGTTTTTCATGCTGTTAAATTATTCTTTTGTGCTCTCGGGTTGAAGTAGAATTTCTATCACTTTTAACCAAAAAGCTCCCCCATCCCCATCTAAAAAAACATAAAAGAGAATAGAAATTGGCTGCTCTGTTTGAGGCCTCAGTGGTGGCCTGGAGCCGTCCACTTGGTTATACCACCCCTGCTCAGGTTTCTGAGGGACCTCTATATACTCCCCAGATTTTCACCAAAAATAATTTAAAGAAACTGACTGAGCAAAGATGTATAAGGTATCTAATAGTCTTATTAGCGATTCTTTGTCAATCCCTGCTAGTCTTCCTTTTCCCTTATTCATTTCTTCCCTTCATCTCGTCTCTGATTTGTTTTCTTTTTTTTCCTCAACAGTACATTTCCCTCCAAATGAATACAATGCAGTTCTTATTTCACCATCTTCTCCATTAATCCCTGACCCCATCGACTAGAAGAAATCTCTCACTCCTTTGAACTCTTTTGGCATTATCCACTGTTCTTTCTTTGCACTTATCAATTCTGGTCAGTGCTATTTTTATTTAAATGCTGTCTAGATTAATCCATGAATATGTCAAGTAAAGTAATGCAAAAATAAATTGAACTTAGTGACCACAAAATGTCACACCTAATATGTATTCTATAAACATTTGACTCATTGATGAAGTATTTATAGAGGAGTATCCAAAGGATATGAAATTAAGTCATTTTAGCTGTAGTTTAACAGAATTTATCTTTGTGTTAAGTTTGGCTAAATCAGAAAGCTGCATACTTAGATATCTGAGACCTGCAGAATCTATTTTATGAAATAGCTTGGGAAAATATCAAATTATTTGAATAATATAAAGGCATATTTAGAAGGACACTCTGCCAAGCTGCAGAGTGAAGGAAGTAGTTGCTTCCAAAGGATGGAAATTGTGGGAGAAGGAGAGGAGAGGAAAGAGGAAGACGGAGAGAAATGTCCACTTTTGATATCTTTCTGTTTGCTTTAATTTTTATAACAAAGATTCTCTAAAATATAATAAAATAGCTCTAGGAAACATTTATTTACCACATGGCTACTGGGATATGCAGTCCTTTCCATAATGACCTATAAATAAATTTTCTCTCTGCTATGAATACCTACATGTTTAAACACCAGTTTTATTTCTCCTGACTAACACTTTTTTTTTCTTTTGGAAATTGTGAGTTACATAATGTGCACAATATGCTAGTGTCTTTGATTTCTTTACACAGTCTATCAACTACCCTGAAAGATATCCTTCAAATTCCTCTGTCTCCAATAGGCGCATTAATTCCATGTTTAGGTGAAGCAAAGATTACACGAAATTATGTAAAGCACTTTTCTCAGTATATGACTCAGAGTAAGAGATTAAAATTAGAAACCTTCATCATTTTGTCATGTATTGCAACAGTTATGATGATTATAGCTTTAAACACTAAAACATTTGAAAATGTGTTATGCTGTGAGTTTTCTTTTATTTTTTTTTTTTTTTGGCCAAATATGTTTTTTTGGGGTTTTGGGGTGTAAGATCTAGATATAAAAAATTTATTTTAATTATTTTTTAATATTGTAAAAGTTGTGTGTATATGTATACATATTTTATGTGTATATATTATATATATACATATTTTATTTTTTTGCATTTTTTAAATTTTTTTTCTTTTTTTTTAATTTCAGCATATTATGAGGGTACAAATGTTAAGGTTACGTATATTGCCCTTGCCCCCCTCCCCTCTTGAGTCAGAGCTTCAAGCATGACCATTCCCTAGATGGTGCACATCGCACTCATTATGTATGTAGATACCCATCCCCTCCTCCCCCCTCCCGTCTTCCCCACGCCCGATAAATGTTGTTCCTATGTGTCCACTTAGGTGTTGATCAGTTAATACCAATTTGCTGGTGAGTACATGTGGTGCTTGTCTATCTGTTCTTGGGATACTTCACTTAGTAGAATGGGTTTCAGCTCCATCCAGGAAAATACAAAAGGTGCTATATCACCATTGTTTCTTATAGCTGGATAGTACTCCATGGTATATATATACTACATTTTATTAATCCACTCATGTATTGGTGGGCACTTATATACATATTTTAAACAGCACCAGAAGGTCAGAAAAATTATAAAACCTTCCCTCAAATAAACCTTAATTATTAGGCAGCCTTTGTCAAAAGATTTTGTTTTTAGTTGCTTTAATAATTGCCATTAAGGAAATATAATATATTTATATTGTACTGTATTTTTAATTACAAATTTTAGCTTGTTTCTTGTCTGCTTTTAGTTTTTAACAGAAATGGTGCACGTGACACTTTGTTAAATTATATCTTGTGTTAGTTGGATAAGTCAGAGGGAGAAAAAGTGGTATTTGTATGGTGACATAAGAAGTCAGTCGGCAGGTTTAACTGGCAAAGGAGGAGAATGAGGAAGGAGGACATACATAGCATTATGTTCATCTTACATAGACTCTCACTAACAAAACATTACTTTGAGATCTAATCATTGACTTTGACTATGTTGGAGACTATCTTGGGGCTGGGATAGAGTTACACTTAAGGAAGATATAGCCCTGACCAACTCACTGTAGGTTTTACGATATCATAGAGACTTGTGATAGTTGATGTCATTTGCAAGTTTGATTTTCATTTTACAGTGAAGAGCCTTTGTTACTAGACTGTAGTCTCCCCTTCCAATGTGAGCTCTATGAGGACACTGCCTTGTTCACTGTTGTGTATTCAGCACCTAGAATTGTCTCAATGAATATCTGTTGAGTTGATCAATATTTCCCTTTTAGTATTGACTGATAAATTTGCTGCAAAATTGTGACTTCTACTATAATAAGTTTTCAGGGTCTCATGGTATTTTCTTTTGATGCATGCACCTGATTTATGAACTTTTCTTTCCCATTTTTGAAATTTCTGCATGTTCTTCATTTTGAACACATTTTATTACTGTCTTTTATATACTTTTTGAGTAATCTTAAATAATTTTTTGTTCAATATTAGGTAGAGCTAAGTAAATCGATATGACTCATGCACCCATGTAATTGAACAGAATACTATACTTAATGCTTTTACTGAATATGCTGGCTTCAATTTTTAGGGTGGGAAAGACTTAAGAAATTCCAAGACACAGAAAAGATCTCAAAAAAACCAGCTGATTCTCCAATATGGAATAGCATCATTTGACAGAGTAATACACTAAATATAATTGTTAAAAATGTTAAACAACTGTTGCAATAATTTCATTTTTTTGTCAGTCAATCTCCATTTAAAATCACTGAGTGAATTGACTGGGAGGAGTACTGGTTGTTATATAAGTAATAACTGCCTGACATATATGTGTATATTATATTTTATATGTGTATGTTTATATATATACTGAATCTTAAAATGAGGCCTTTGTGTATAGTGTTTACCTATAGTAGCAGAAATTTCTTGAGAAAGAACAGAAGACAATTGTGACATAGTAGCATTGTCACAGTGGTTTTACAAACATGGGTCACTGACTTATTGTCGGATTAGCTACATCAGAATGACTTAGGATGCTTCTTGGATCCTTCTGACAGATATTCTGACTTGGTAGGTCTGGGGCATGGTACATAAATCTCTGTTTTTCTTAAATTATCTTCTAAAAGTTCCTTGTGTGGTTATGGTGAGCACTCTGTGAAAAATAGAGAAGCATAATTGGAACTTGACAGGACCTTACCAGGTTGAACCTCAATGATTTGCAGCATTCCAGATCTATTCTCCAACTTGAAGGTCCAGCGAGTTATTCATGTACATGCAAAGTGGTCAGGACCTAAAAGACTGGCTTTTATCATATAAAAGACATCAGAAGGCCAATATGCTGACTATGAGTGAGAAATATAAGTATCATCTGCATAGGAGTGTCTGTCATTGCCAATTAAAATCTGGCAATCTGGAGTAAATACAAAATTAGGAAAATAATGAGTTAGGTAAATTGAATCTTAATGTCATAAGTCTAACATTGTCACATGCAGGTATCTCATATGTATGGTAGTTTTCCTAATAGAACCGGAAATGTTCAAAGTCTATTTGCTAATGCCTCATTCTCTCCAGGAAGGGCTTATTTGGGAAGTGGCAACATTTGCTTTATAATTATTTTTTTGTTGTTGTTCACTGTATCTTTGAATTATGAGCCAGTCTTTGAGTTGGCACACTTTCTTCAGATTTTCCAATGAATTCACTTAGGACACAATAAAGCCACAGGGCCTGAGAGCTAGTGAGTTCCTGTCAAGTGAAAACTCTGGTCCATTGTGTCTTGAATTTATAATTTAAATTTCAGGGGGAAATATGACTTTTCTAATTTCTAAGTATTTTATAAGAACTTCAAAATAACAGCCACATAATAACATGAAGGCCTGTAGACACATAGGAATGTTTTCTGTATCTTATCTCATATATATGTATACATGTACGTGTGTGTGTGTGTATAAACAAACATTTTTATCTTTTTACATAGACAGGAATTCAGGGAATTGTAAGGCAGATGAATCTAAGGAAAGAAAGATCTATGAGATCTTTGATTAAGAGACTATGGTTAAGAGCAACTGATTTGCCCATGTAGAAATACATAAATATATGGACATTGTAGGATGATAAATTAGTCCAAAATTTCAAGAAATGGCTTTGCTGCAAACTATTTCCCCATCTCTGGAAGATAAATACTAATTATAGTGAGATGGCATTATGGAATAATGAAGGCTATATGAACACACTAGTGAAGGATGTAGAGGAGTGAAAGGACTGAAAAGCATAGGCCGTGTTCTCCACTGGTTTACTAAGTAGTAGCCAGACTGCCACTGATGATAGGTACCTTACAATGCAAAGGTGCTAAGGTGGGAATGGAGTGAAAGTAGTTTGAGCTAAGCAATTTCTTGCTTGTTATAAGTGACCAAATGCAGGATGATTTAGAAATTATTATTCTTACCAGATTTTATTTAGCTCTAGTGATTTGAGAATTTGTGGCACCAAAACTCTTAGATCAAAGCAAGTGGACACGATCCAATGTAGAATTCAACAAAATATATATATTTCATTCATAAGATTTTTACAACCCCAGACATGCCAATATACGTCTTTGCCCTTTATTTTTAGTGTTTCTGAATCCTTATTTTTAGAGTGAAATGAATAAGGAATCCATTTTGTTGTGAGTTTGGAGTACCAGAAGATGGGTTTTCTGTCAATTAAATATATGATCTTTTTTGTAGTGCAGTTCCCCTTTATCTACTTATCCTGATGATAAAGACTGAAGACTGTCCCTTGCTGTCTGCTCTTCTTTCTTCCTTACAAGAATAGAACATACTAAGTATTAGATGAGAATGTGGCCACCCAGGTACACTTTTCATTTTCCCCTAGAGGCAGATATGGCAACAAAAAGTTAACAGAAGTATGTGTTACTTACCAGTCAATACTTACAGATGTTTTCTTGGGATTCTGTCTGCCTCTGTTGTTGCTTGCTAGGAATTGGTAATAACTGGAATGAATTAGGAGAGCCTTATGTTGACTATGATAGAGTTGCTCCATCATTCCTGGTCCACCTGGCATTCTACCACTCCTTCCCCTTACATGAGAGATACATATATATATC
The DNA here is from genome assembly GCA_963573855.1 of Lepilemur septentrionalis. Lineage (NCBI taxonomy): Eukaryota > Metazoa > Chordata > Mammalia > Primates > Lepilemuridae > Lepilemur > Lepilemur septentrionalis. The sequence goes on from CAUYMX010032414.1 coordinate 8,967, forward strand.
TAAGCTAAGATACTACAACATAGAGATGCCAATAACTAATCCACTCTCATGTCCTGATTACATTAATGCAAATAAGGTCACATTTGATTGTTTTATTTCATCAATATATTTATTTTAATTACATGCAATACTTAATTACCCAAAATAGTAATCTAGGGTCTCTAAAAGGATATCCCCCAAATTCTTGGAATATATTAGACTCTATAGGGTTTACTCAGCCCAAATAAGATATTTTATTTCCAAATGTAAACGAAGAGCAGTCTACCAGGTTCTATGCTGGACTTCATTACTATATATGAATTAGCAGGTCACTAAGGTTAATATATTTGAGGACAAAGAGTCATTTTCACCTCTTTGGTAGGAATGTAAATTGCGCATTTCATATCTATAAAAATCAAAAGTATATAAACTCTTTGTTTCAAAAATTCTGACACTAGGAATTTAGTATACAAATATACTCAATGAGCTACATTAAAATATATATTCCTTATAGGCTGCTTATAATAGAAAAAATAACTAAAACCAAAAACAAACTGGAAACAACCCAATTTCCTTCAAAACAATAATTGATTAAATAAATTATGGTATATTCATACAATAATGTCCCATGCAGTCATTTAAAAAGTTGAATGAATCTCATTCTATGGGTCAATAACTGATAAAAGCAAGTTGCCAAAAAATAGAACATTACCATACTTTATTTTTAATAAATATTCATAGAAACATAAACAATCTTTGGAAGAATACATGAATATCTCTTAAACATTACCTTTGGAAAGTATAAGAATTGCAGGTTAATGGAAGAAAAGGGAACTTCTTTATACATTTCTATTAATAGGATAAATGCTTGAATGTCTTTTACATTAGCTTTTATTAAATAAAAATTTTTAAAAAGAAAAACTATTTGAAAAGCAATGAGAAAAAAGATTAGTATTCAATTGAACCTAGTAATAAATATTAACTTCACTAAAATAATATAAAATAAAATTAAAAGCCTGAATATAATTAAAACTTTGGGTCTAACTACCAGTTTATAGAAAATATGAGGATTAGAGGAGTAGGTTAACCCCAAGAGCAAACAGTCAAATCCAAACTTTGAAGTTTTCTGCAGTAAAAGTGACTTGGGTTTTCAACAATGGAGTAAAAAATAATGAAATAAAATAAAACTAAAAGTGGTAAAGTGATAGGGGACTGTGAAGCAAAAGAGTCCTGAGAGATATGGCACCTCAATATATGTATTTTGTTTAGATCTTTATCTGAACAATAAACTGTAATAATATACGCTCATGAAAGTAATTGAGTACATAAAATATTTAAAAGAATAAAATGGAGGGGAAAAGCCCTTCTGTAATGTTGGAGAGGACTGTGCAAAATTAATAAAACTAGTAAAAGAAACTAAAGAGTCTTATAAACTAATTCAATGAGGAAGTTTTTATTAGAAACTTCTCTTGATTCAGTTTTTTCAAAAAAAAAAGCTATAAAAGCCATTCTTGACATTCTTGCATTCTTCGGACTAGAAAATTTGAAAATGTACACTATATTGATTGCTATGAAATTGTTATTAATTTTCTCAGATAGGATAATAGTATTACAGTTATGGAAGAAAAAAAGTTATTTTTCTTAGCAATGGCCCAAAATGCTCAGTACTTACTTTCAAATTGTTAAATTATATACCCAACATTTTAGGTAAAGAAGGTTGAACATGGATTTGTATTAGATGGTATTAAGGAATTATTGTCGATTTCATTAGTTGTAATGGCATTTTAGGCAACAAGTACCCCAAATTCACAGTAGGCCAGAGTATTGGTAAAATCTCAAAAGAGACTGATAAATTACCAGAATGAATAAACTCTCAGTAGCCACTAAAATATGAGCACATAAATATATGGTCATATATATATACACATATATGTATATACACACACACATATATATGCATATATGTGTGTATGTGTATAAATATATATATATACATACACATACACACACACACACACACGACATGGCAAGTCTTCAGTTTACATTACAAAATGCCAGTTCAAAAGTTGAAAAACTGAGTTTTTCAACTCAAGAGAAGGTGCGGTGAACTGAAGAAAAAAATAAATAAGATGAAGTCTCCATATATATTAAAAAAATAAAGATCTTAGGGTAATAAGATCTTTAATTTATCTTATTTTTTAATCTGTTCTTAATGTCAGTCAGAAAACAAGATATATCTTTCAATGCAAATGATGAATAGTCTCCAGTTCTTTCCCTCACAATTTGTTAAAACTTTGTATCAATCTGGAAAGACTCTTGGTTTTTTTTCTATGACCAGATGTGTTATACAATAGTCACAAATTCTAAGGTCTTTAGAATAAGGATCAAAGGTAAAACTAATTATGAGACACCCAAATCTGATGAACAATAATATTTTAACCATTAAAAGATACAGAAGTACAAGCATCTTACAGAGATGCCTTCAATGATCCTACTAAGGAACACATGCCTCTTTGCCTACCAGGTTACTGTCACGTTTTTACCCTATATTATTACTTTTTCAAGCTAGTCTAATCAAGTATCCAACCATACTATGCTAGTGAAACCATAATTCTCTAGGACATTAATGACCTCTAGGTTGTCAAAATCCAAAGGTCATTTTTCTGTCCACATTTTACTTGACTTCTTCCACTGACTACATTCTACTTCTTCAAATACCTTTTGTCTCTTGGTGAAATCCTATGTTACTTTCTATGACTTCTCAGTCTCCTTACTCCTTCTGTTTCAAGGCAGCTCTAAAACTGACGTGCCCTAGGCCTGGTTTTCTCTCTTACCTTTCTTAATATTTTCTACCAGTGATTTATGCAGCCATAAGAACGTACAATCTATCTTGACACTTGTAATTCCAAGTTTGACTTGGGCAAACTTAAATATTTTCCATATCATGTTTTCTTGCATTTATGATAGCAATGCCAAATTTAACATATTCCAAAAAAATTTTCATTTATTTGCATCCCAAATTTCCCTTCCTTCAAAACTGATCTTAGTAAAAAGCATCACCAGTTATCGAGGCAAAATATCTATGATATATTTGATTTCTTTCTTTCCCTTAGTACTCTCAATTTTTTGCCTGTTTTGTTAGATTTTCCAAATCATATCTCTTATGATTTTCTTCATCTCTGTTTCTACCATCCTAATCCAAGTCACTTGAAATAATGCAATAGTCTTACTCCCACCCCAATTCAGGCCTAAGATTTTTAAATTATTGTGCAATTTTCCAAAACCACGCAAAAACCGAGTCTGATGTAATGAAACATTTTATGCCCCTCACCCACAAACACATTATCCAAATAAGTCCATGCTTACCTAATCTATTTTTTCTTATCTCTTTTTATTTTATTGATAGAATATTCAGAAGTAAATCATAGACTTCCTATCATTTCACTCATGAATACTTCAGTATGAATGTATAACAGATAAGACCTTTTTCACACGGTGATCATGCTATTACCACATTAACAATAATTCTTAAGTATCACCTAATATTCAAATCTCTTAGCTATTCTGAAATGCCTTTTTATGGTTGGCTTCTTTGACTTCTTTGAGTCAGGATACAAACAAATTCTACACACAACATTTTGTTGTTATATCTCTAGTATCTTTTTTTGTTCTACAACTGTTCCCCTTTTGTTCACGTCATTGTTTCATTGGATGAACGAGAATGTTTCTCCAGAATTTACAACACTGATTGCTTCCTCAATGCATCCTTAAATTGTTCCTGTAGCTGTTAAACTTCCTGAAAGCTGCTAGTTAAATCAAGGGACTGGATGAAATTCAGACTCCATTTCATAGGCAAATTTCAAAGATATGACTGAGTACTTACTATTGCCTCACATTAAAAAGTTCATCCTGTCTGCCTATCCCAGTATATGCCATGATGGATCAATTGCATCAGGTGGGTTTGTTTTCTTCCTTTCTTTATGTAGTTCCCTGTCAAAGTAACACTTAACATTCTTTTGTAAATTTTTTTCAGTATATCTTACTCTATCTAATGGTAAATGTATAGGCAATTTTGTTGGATTGCCACATCATCTCTAGACAGTTTGTACCATTTTACATTTCCATCAGCAAAGTAGGAGAATGACTATTCTTTCATATCTTCGCCAAGAGAATATGTTGTCAAGCTTTTGAATTTTTCACTGTGAAAAATAACATTCCAGGATTAGAATTTTAATTTGTATTTCAAATATTCTGAGTGAAGTTAAACATGTTTTCATATGATTAGGAACCACTAGCATTTATTTTTACCCATTCCTATTGAGTTGGTTTGTTGTTATTTTCTTAATTTAAGGGAAACATATTAATATTAACATTAAAAATACTGTCCTTTGAGACATAAATTTCAAACATTATTCTTAGGTTAGCATGTATATTTTAATATTTTTGAGATATAATTGGCCAAACTTCGTTTTTATGGCTTTGGGATTTTAAGTCATTGTTTCTTCCAGTCTCAGATTATGACGTGGTCCACCAAGTGTTTCTTCTTGTACCTGTTCATATGTTATTTTTTAGATATCAAAATCTGATTCATTTTGAATTAATTCTGGTGTATGTTATAAAGAATGGATTCCATTTAATCTTTTATTTTTCCATGTAGCTAACCTGTTGTACAAAACCAGTTATTCAATATTTTATCTTCTTTCACAAATTTGCAATATTTCCAATATTATATGCAAAAATTTTATATTTACCTGGCTTTGTGTCTGGATTTGTTATTCATTTTCATTGGTCTTTCAGTATAGTAATTTGTCAGCACTATTTTTTAATATAAAGGCTCTATAATATACTTTAATATCTAGCTTATGTATCCAACCACCTAAACATAGCTTTTATTTTTCAAGGTTTTTTTTTGGGGGGGGGATATTCTCTTTTTCTCTCTAATGAATTTTTTAAGCAACTTATCTAACTACATAAAAAAAGTCATAATATTTGTTTTGGACTCATGTTAAATTCATAAATTCTTAAAGAGAATTGATGCTTTAGTATGTTTTATCTTCCCATCTAAGAACATAGTATCTTTTGCATTACTTCTAGCATATTTTTGTGTTTTTCAAGATTGTTTTATTGTAGTTCTCATACTTACTTTTTCATGTAATTTTCCACAATTCTTTCTAGCTGTATTCTAGGTATACTTTTATTTTTGCTACTGTAATTTGAATGGAATAGTCTAGTTTAGTATGTAGTGTTACCGGTTTTGTTTCTATATATAAAAACTATTGATATATCAGTGTTAATTTTATGTCTGTTACTTTTCTAAATTTTCTCTCTCAATTTTTTGTTTTCTGATTATGCAATTGTACCACTTGTAATTATAGTTGTGCCATTTTCTTTTCCAAATCTCCTGTCTCTAATTGCTTTTGGTAGTTCAATTGCCTTGCCTAATATCTCAAAATCAATGTCACATATCAGTGGGAATAGCAGTTATCTTAGTTGTGTTTTTGAATTTAATGAGGATCCTCTTGTATTTTCCCACTAAAACACTGACTTTTGGCTGATATGTAAATTAATTTTAAATGAATTTTTATAAAATAAATCAATTCCTATATTATTGAGCCAATTTACAAACAAGTATGGGTGTTCAGTATTCTCAAATGCCCTCATATGTAAAGATCACCACGTGATTTCCCCCAAGTATGATAAAAGAATTTTCCAATATTGAGTCACTCTGGAATTTCTGTCCTAATTCATTGTGTGCATCCTATTTTTAATGTGCAATTGGATTTTATGTGTTATCATCAGTACTAAGTGAAATAACAATTTTCTTGTGTTTCTCTGTGCAATCTCTCTAAGATTTTGCTATTTTTATATACATTTCATAAAAAGAATTTGGAACTTTTCCTTAGTTTGGATGCTCTGGATAGCTTAAATAACATCGAAATTTTCTGATCTGTAACTTTTCTATTATGATCATGTGGGCTCATATGGGCCTGGTGCATTTTGTTAGGCATCTCTTTTATAAATTTCTGTACATTTTTAAATATGGAACTATATTTTTAAAATTATCTTGGTAAATCATATTTTTAAATCTACCTATTTCATCTAGATTTTCAAGTTTATTGAAAAGAATTCATCAAAGTAGTCTCATGACTTTTTGCAAGTTTCTCTGTTTTGAGGGTTCTATTTTACTTACTATTTCTTATTATGTATATTTTTTTTCCTTTATCCCACAATACAGTCTCATAGCAGCATTATGAATGTTATCACCACCAAAATGATTATCCAGACTATTTGAATCTTGCTATCTGCTCTGTTCATGGTCACTCCCCATATCCCCTTCTCCCCACCACCCTGCCCACACACACGCTTGGCCAGTACTGGGGATCAGCAAATGCTGTAAGAGAGAACATTGGGAGGAATATGGATTTATTTCAGTGCTTTTCCCTTTTTCTTGGGATCATGTTTCATGAAGTTCTGCTGGCTTTAGTTGCTCTCTCATGCTTTAAAATAGTAGTTGTTGCAGGAGTTGTTCTTGTTTGGTGTTTTAACAAGCTTTTTTCTTGAACAAAGAACACAAATGTTCTTGACAGGAGGGTTAGTTTGCTACGAACCTCAATGTGAGTCCTCTTACTGCCTTGCAATCTATTACCTACAAGCAACCAGAGCAATCTCTCAAAATGGAAATCAGAACAGGATGGTTTCCTGCCTTTAACCTTCCAATGTCTTCCATTAGCATGTGAAATAAAACCCAAACTCCTTACTCTTTCTAAAAAACTTTTCAAATCTGAGGCCTGATTACCATCCTGATAGCCTCCCATCCCAGTTTCCCACTCTCACTTATCAATTCACTGTTTCTCAAAAACCCAAGCTCGTTTTTCCTGTATAGTTTCTGCACTTCCTATTCTTTCCACTTGGAACCCTTTAGTGCAATATCTTTTCAAGTTTAACTCTTCTTCATCTTTTAAGTCTTGGCTCAAAGGCCCTAGCTGACCACACTAAGTAAGCATTCTCCTTCACTCACTCTCCAGCATGTAGCCATGTTTTTATTTTCTTTATAGCAATTATAATTCAGAAATTACTTTTCATTTATTGATCATTTTGTTATTCATCAAGAGTAAGGGAACTTGACTGCTCTTTGTCTAATGAGTTTTTAGTCCTAGTAGACTACCTGGCAAATAAAAGGTGCTCAAGAAATATTAGCAAAATGAATGAATAATAATGTTACCACCATTTTTAGTACAAGAGTGATAGCATAAAATTTTGAGCTCTCAAACAGATCATAACAAGAAGTAAACCTTGAGTTCAAGGAAACATATAACTTTAGTCACAACATCCAGAATGTGATCAATTCTGTAGAATTTGTTTGAATTGGGCCATGTGGCTTAATTTTTGGTTGAGCTTATTATTTTCAGCTATAAAATGGAGAAGGGAAATTAGAACAGCTAAAATTTCTCTTCCAGTTTGAAAATTTCATGATTTACTTTTTTGATTTATCATAATATTGAATTTTAATATAAAAAGTTATAGTATAATCTTGTTCATTTAAAAATCATCAGTGCATTTATTCTTTTAGGGTTTTTATTGTCTGTATTAATTTTTACAAGGGAATTACATTCTCTTTTCATCTCAATTATCTTTATTTAACACCTTTAACATCTTTTTATTATACACATGTATGTTGTTATGTGCAATAAACAATATTTTACAGAACATAATTAAAAAATAAACCTGGATATATTTAATATTATAGAGGAGAATATGAGAAATAGTAAACTTTCCTAAGTAGTTTCTTCTCTGCATATTGAACTGGTTGTATTTTTACATGAATAGCAGAATATACTAAAATTGATAGTATAATACTTTTGTTAAAGCAGTTACAAGATGAAGACAAAATCTACAAGGAAGAGTTATAAAAAACAGCACAACCCTAACAACAGAAAGATAAAATTAGTCTCCCTATTTATTTATTCAGTATATAAACGGGTACAAACATTTTGGTTACATGTACTGCATTTGCCCTGCCCAAGCCAGGGTCACAAGCTGTCCCCTCATATAGTGCATTCCACTTCCATTAGTTGTGGGTTTACCCCCCACACACCCTTACCAGCACCCAATGAGTATTACTAACATGTGAACACCTTAGTGTTGGTCAGTTAGTACCAATTTGATGGCGGGTACATGTGGTGCATGTTTTTCCATCCTTATAATACATCATTTTGAAGGATGGGCTCAATCTCTGTCCAGGATAATGTAAGAGGTGTTCGATCACCATTGTTTTTGTAGTTGAGTAGTATTCCATGGTATACATATACCACATTTTATTAATCCACTCATGTATTGAATAGCACTTGGGTTGTTTCCACATCTTTGCAATTGTGAATTGTGCTGCTATAAACATTCAAGCGCGGATGTCTTTATTATACAATGTCTTTTTTTCCTTTGGATAGATGCCTAGTAGTGGGATTGATGGATCAAATGGTGTTTCTATTTTTAGCTTTTTGAGGTATCTCCAAATTACTTTTCACAGGGATTGTACTAATTTGCAGTGCCACCAGCAGTGTAAGAGTGTTTCAATCTCTCCACATCCATGCCAGCATTTGTTGTTTTGGAAATTTTTGATAAGGGCCATTCTCACTGGTGTTAGGTGATATCTCATTATAGTTTTGATTTGCATTTCCCTAATGATTAGAGATGTTGAGCACTTTTTTATATGTTTGCTGGCCATTAGTCTATCTTCTTTTGAAAGGTTTTTGTTCCCATCCTTTGCCCATTTATTGATGGAGTTGTTTGATTTTTTTCTTGTCGATTTTCTTAAGTTCTATATAGATTCTTTTTATCAGCACTTTATGGGATGTGTAGAAAGCAAGTATTTTCTCCCATTCTGTAGGTTGTCTATTAGCTCTAATGATAGTTTCCTTGGCTGTGCAGAAGCTTTTTAATTTGATCAGGTCCCATTTGTTTACTTTTGTTGCTGCTTTGATTGCTTTGGGAGTCTTCTTCATAAATTCTTCACCTAGGCCAATGTCTAGAAGAGTCTTGTCTCTCCATTTACACTATCTCTGATGTTATGATTATTAGATCATATTTTTAAACCCATTGACAATTTTGTAAAACAGTTCATGTCTGATCTGCTCTGGCAGTGCTACTATAAATATAAAAAGATTTATGAATTTTTATATTGAAATTACAAAATCCTCTGATACATATGGAGTGTCAGTCTCACAGTTAAACTAAATGTTTCTCTAGCATTTGTGACATTACCATGTTTTTGTACATAGAATAATGTGAAATATCTTCATCTGAAGGAAAATATATGAAACTATCTTGGCAATTAAGCTTCTGGGTATATTATAAAAGAATAAAATAGTCTCACTTTTCAGCCATTAAAAATGTGATAAAATTCAAGCTTGTTTCTTCAAATCTCTCCATTCATTTATATAATGTAGATTTTTCTTGAGTAATATAATTTTAATAAATTGAAAATATTACATATAGAGTATAATTAACCATCAAATTCTATTAACTGGTCGTATGTTTGCAAAACAATATTAACCAATGTGTATAATTTTCAAGAGGTATAATAACAATTAGAAACTTATGTGAAGATCAAATGCAAATAAGTTGTTGATAATTTAGTAGCAAATCACTATTTTTCCAAGGTCATTTCAAACACATTAGAAACTTTGCCCTATTTGATGTCACATAGACATTTTTTAAGAAATAAAAATATATTTATCGTCTGTTATTTCAAAAACATTCATTAAAAATCAAATCAGAAAAATCAGATATAAATCAGAAAATAAAAATCTATTATAGTCTTTATTTCCAAGAAAAAAGAAAACCCTTTTTAACATTTGGAATATATCCTTTCACAGCTTGCTTTTACAGATTGCAGGTGTAACATTCTTCATCTAAGATAGGATGACTCTCAATTGTTGTTATTTTAAGGTAAAATCAAACACTTATGAGAGGAATTTGCTGAAGGCACTCAAGACTCCTTTAAAGTGTAGTGGAATAGGAAGTGTCCAGATCAGTGTTCATTAGCTGGTAAACAATGGTGTTATTGGTGTGACACTAAAGCGAAATTCTGTGTTATAAAAGAGAAGCAAGGTATGAAGCAAGCCAGTGAATCACAATTTTTATACAGGCAAATGTAGATTTTATAATGCAATATTGAAATTATTAATGTCTTATGAAATGCCTAGAAAAATTGCTTTATTTCAAGATGTATATATATGTACTTTATATATGTATAGTTATTTTCTCCTGGCCAAAATGAACTAATAACTTAATCTGGCTGATTGGTTTTCCTCAGAGGTGACTTTCACAACTAACCTGTTTGCAAGTAAGGAGTTCAACTAGGTTTTTAGATAAGTCCTCCAAAGTCAAAATGAAAAAAAAAATGTGTTTTTTTTTTCCTTTCAGAAAGTAATCTACAACTACTCTCATGCATTCATGTCATTAATGTGTTTTCTGGATGTTGGGGGTGGGAGAGAGGCATGAGACACATAAATTCAAATCTTACCTGTCACGCACCTAGTCTGTGCATCCAAATGGATTTTCCCTTTAGTGATTTTTAGACTGAAGCAAGGAAATGGTGAATTAATTTAAGAAAAATTATGGCATTGGAAACTAATAAAGAACATAGATGCAGAACTTGTAGTGTTATTTTGCATGCCTGACTTACTATCTTAAATGAGTAAGCTTACCTCATGGCATCCATTAGATAAAAGGAGAAAAAAACAATTCAAGACATTTAAGGCAATCTTAGAGTAACTTCCTTCATTAATTTCTGGCTTTTCCTCAATTCTTTCAAAAATTAGTCAACAGATTTTTGACTTCTTGAACTTACTGCATTGAAGAGATAACAAACATTGCTCTCTTTACAACCCGCCCCCATATGCGTGAAAATGAACATCAGACTATATTCCATAATTGTATTCCATAATTGTATTCCATAATCTATTTACTTTATTGATTTTATTCTTAGAAAATATTTCAAACACAAGTGATTATAAGACTACTGTAACAACAACAACAACAAAAAAACAGTTTACCACTAAGAAAAGAAATAAATTTTACCAAGGTGTTGGATCTCTTCAATATCTTTCCTCTTCTCTCCACCAGAGGTAAATTCTATCCTGGGTTTGGTGTTTTTTTATTCCTATGTGCTACTTATATATACTTAAGTAATATACAGTATGCTTTGCCCTTTAAACGCTATTTACATGCATTATAATATGTACATGTTTCTGTAGATTTCTTTCTTTTTGCTAAATATGGTAATTGTGAGATATATTTAGTTGCTGTCTTCTTCAGTATTGATGTAGTAGTGTATTGCATTATGTGTATATCCCACAACTTATTTGTTCTGCTACTTGTACTTTTCTTATTTCCGTGTTTATTTATTTATTTAGAAATACACAATCATCAGATCAATATACTGTAGTGTAAATGATCCATATTTATCACTAAACCTTTCTGCCGTATAGGTATGTAAGCTTTTCCCTCCATTTCATTTCTGTATATGAGTTCTTTCAAATTACAGAGGTGATCAAAATCACCTGGAGATGTTAAAAAAATTTCAAATAATCAGACTCCACCCTTCCGAATCAGAATTTCCCAGACTATGGTCCAGGAAATTGTATGAAAATAAAACAAAATAAAATTGTACTGATAATCCTTATATAGAGATATATTTGAAACCATTCTATTAAAAGGAAAGGGTGTATTTATTTTAACTTTTTATTAAGTAAAATTTACATACTGAAAAGTGCATGTCATAGGCGTGCAATTCAATGAACAAGATAAAGTTTTCATAATATCATGTGTTTCCAAAGGCTGACTGGAAATTTTTTTCCAGCTGCTAAAAAAGCTGCTAAAATTTTTTTTCCAGTCTTAAAAAAGAAATAAAGAAATAGCCTGAGATATGAGGAAAATAAAATTAAACTGACAAAGAGATAGTAAACAATTATCAACTTGTCCAGTTTTTGTGCACCTTATTTACTGCAACTAAATTCATACAAATAAAAGCATCCTCATCCTTCTAAAAGCATATCATTACACAATTATTAATATTAATGACTTTAGCCCAAACACAGTAATAAAGTAGGAGAATTGGCAGCAATGTAAAAATTGCAATTCCTAACTAGAATTGGTCACCTATGGACACAGACAACAAATGATAATTAAATGAATGATCATGTAAAATGAACTGAAGTCACTGAACATTTAAATAACTATAGTGTGTTAATCATAATTTGTATCAACTCTCATTCTTTGATCTTGGGATGACTTCCTTCAGCATAATAATGAGATTGTATTAATTGTGTTGACATCATTTGGAGAAGTGAATACAGAATGCAAATGGATTTGAACCTAGATTTTTTTTCTCCAACATAGTCATCTACCTTTAAAAAATTATCGAAATGCTCAAAGTGCAACAGCTGTAAACATAAACATAAAATGTATAAAGTATTATTTGAATAGTTTGATCATCCAACTTTAGAGATAGTTGTTATATACTATCTTTTGTTGTACATGTTCACTTAATTAAAATATTTTTACCCTTGTTGGAGTTTAAACCTTTTTAATACAGAAAAAATCAAGGCCTGGCGCGGTGGCTCATGCCTGTAATCCTAGCACTCTGGGAGGCCAAGGCGGGCGGATTGCTCAAGGTCAGGAGTTCAAAAACAGCCTGAGCAAGAGCAAGACCCCGTCTCTACTAAAAATAGAAAGAAATTAATTGGACAACTGAAAATATTAGCCGGGCATGGTGGCACATGCCTGTAGTCCCAGCTACTCTGGAGGCTGAGGCAGAAGGATTGCTTGAGCCCAGGAGTTTGAGGTTGCTGTGAGCTAGGCTGATGCCACGGCACTCACTCTAGCCCGGGCAAGGGGGTGAGACTCTGTCTCAAAAAAAAAAAAAAAATAACCACATATGTATTAATACAATTAAATATATTAAAGTATTTTATGTTCTTACAAATAATGCAATGATTTGTTATTACATTTTGAGAAAAATACACTGTCATCATGCTTAATTTGATAGACAAAGTGAAGTTGCCTTATATCAATATAATTAGATAATATCACTTAAATTTGGAAATACGTGACATTAGAAAAATCACTGATACAAAGTATAAATAAATGATTATATAAATATGTATTAATTTTACACACAATACAAACTAATATATGTACAAATCATCTTTTATACTCTGAACTTAATTCTCCCACCAAACATATTTTTTCAAGATCTAGATCTATGAGCTTTTATGGAGTTCCAATGATAAAATAATGTCTAAGGCAACAAAAGCTGTTTCTTCAATGGTGTGGAATTTGGAATGATTTCTAAAGCGCTTTTTCATCTTAAGCTACTGAGAGCAAGATGTGTTTTCACTGGCTATAAAAACATGATTCTCAGTATGTTAACATGGAAAAATACTGGAGTAGAAATTGGACACAGAATGGGAATGAATTCACAGAGACAAAATGTACTCTCTTCCAGTATCTTTTTCATTCTCTACTAATAATCTGAAATTATCTTCTGGATCAATAAATAAATGCTGGATCAACTCTGCTTTTGGTTTTTGTGTTTTACTTATGTATTTTGACTTATTTTGGTTGGTATTCAAAACATCCTCTCATTCCGCTGGTTCCATTTAGGAGTAGAAATTACTATTAGAACAAAAAAATTCCCTAAAGATTTTTGTAATGTATTCTGTATACTTGAATGCAGTGGAGTGAGAAGCAGAATTCGACAGTGTAAAACTATATCCACATTTTTTTCCTAATGCAGGATTACTCAGGCAGAGGAAACTAAGTATATAGTACCAAAGTTAGGATAGTCATAGCCCACCTGGCCTTTTGTAAGCTATATATCTCTTTGAAATTTTATATTGCACTTGAAAATTTCATGCATTTATTTCTGGCTCATGCCACATGTCATCAGAAGAGCTGTGCTCACTGTAGTCACTCAGACATCTAGAGTGACAGAGTAGTCACTATCTTGTGATATTGCCCTCTTATGATGAGCTTTCGGGCTTGTAAGGGGCAGAGGATGAAAACAATGGAGAATTGAGCACTAGTACCTAAATGCACTTCCTGGGAAATGACACATACCAATTCTACTGACATTTAGGGGCCAAGACTAATCATATGCCCATACCTATTTTCAAAAAGGTAGAGAAAAGTAATTCTCCAGATCACATGGAAGTAGAGGAGAACTAGATATTATGACTAATGATGACTCCTACCATAACTTTATTTTTTTTCTTAATTTAAAGACGTTTATTCTGAGACAAATTTGAGGACCCTGTTGGAGCTAGGCCCAAGAATCCTTGCTATGGTTGGGTTACAATTTGGTTTTCTACATTTCAGTTAGACAGGAGTTACAAGTAAATCATAAATCAACACATGGATGGTACACATTGGTTTGGTCCCAAAAGGTGGGACATTTCAAAGCAGGGGACTTATAGGTTACAGGTGGGTTTAAAGACTGTCTTATTTGTAATTAAAGAAATGAAGGTTTGACTAAAGGTTTGGAATGTGTTGTGGGTTTTTTGGACTAATTTTTTTTTCAGAATATTACAGAGGTACAAAAGCTTTGGTTACATATATTGCCTTTGTCCCACCTGAGTAAGAGCTACAAGTGTGCCCAACCCTCAGGCAGTGTGCACTGCACCCGTTCGGTGTGAATTCGTCCATCCCCTCCATCCCTCCCACCTGCCCGACACCTAGTGGATGTTACTTCCATTTGTGCATGCAAGTGTTGATCAATTATTACCAATTTAATGGTTAGTACATGTGGTACTTGTTTTTTCGTTCTTGTGATACTTTAGTTAGAAGAATGGCTCCAGCTCCATCCAGGATAATAAAAGAGGTAATTCTCCATTTTTTTTTATGGCTGAGAAGTACTCCATGGGATCCATATATCACATTTTATTAATCCACTCATATATTGATGGACACTTGGATCATTTCCACATTTTTGCAATTGTGAATTGTGCTGCTATAAACAGTTGAGTGTGGATGTCTTTTTTATAGATTGTCTTTTTTTTCCCTTTGTGTAAATAGCCAATAGTGGGACTGCTGAAGCAAATGGTGGTTCTACTTTTAGTTCTTTGAGGTATCTCTATACTACTTTCTATAGCGGTTGTACTGATTTGCAGTCCCACCAGCAGTGTATGAGTGTTCTTATCTCTCTACATCTTCGCCAACATTTGTTGTTTTGGGACTTTTGATAAAATCCATTCTCACTGTAGTTAAGTGATAATCTCATTGTGGTTTACTAATGGCCAGCATAAATATGAAAAAATGCTGAACGTCTCTAATCATCAGGGAAGTGCAAAACTTTTGAATAGAAAAGTTCACTGAATTATGTTTTTATGGCAGGCAAATGTTGGGAATATTGTATTAATGAAATCTGGGTAATTTTCATTTACAAATAAGGGTCTTCTTTTTAATAAACGGAGAAGCTAAGGTCTAGCCCATCAGTAACATTTAGTAAATATTTGATATTTGTTAACTTTTCATTTCTCTGTGTAGTGATATGTGTATGTGTATGCTGAAAGGGAGGACCATTGACATAATACATCATTTATATAAGAATAAAAAGGAAGTTTTAACCCAGTTTTATATCAGAAACAATTTTATTATGGGTTATAATTGTAGCATATTTGTGAATAAATTTCAAGATGATTCAGAAGACTTAATAAGGCACACTTGCCCTGTTTAATCACATCAGGTTCAAGTAACAGTTACTGTCACAACCTGAGTGAGGCAGAAGGATACTATCAGTATAGTTTTTTGGGTAAAGCATAGGCTTTGGATTATGTAGATTCTTTGGATGACACAAATTTTTCTCTTATTAGCCTTTTAGTCGTGGACAGGTTACTCAAAAATTTCTGTAATTGCATTTCCAAATTAGTAAAATAGAGTAAGAGAATTTCTTTCCAGAGTTGTTCTGAGAATTAGAGCTTATCTTTACAAAATGCAGAATATAGTTCATGGCACAGAGCACTTTAAAATAAAAGTACAGTCATCTCTCAGTATCCATGGGGGATTGATTTGGGGACTTCCTGAAGATAACAAACTCTGTGAATGTCAAGTCCCTGAAATAAAATGGCATAATATTTCATATAGCCTATGCAAATTCCCCTGTGAACTTTGAATCATCTCTAGATTACTGATAATATCTAACACAAAATAAATAGTTGCTATACTGTATTATTTAGGGAATAATGACAAGAAAAACTCTGTACATGTTCAGTACAGATGCAATATTGTGTTCAAATATTTCCAATCTAGGATTGGTTGAATCCATGGATGCAGAACTCACAGTTAATGGAGAGCCAATATGTATTGTTAATATTTTTATGATGCCAGTATGTACTTCTCTTTTAATTATTGGTATTTTGGTTATTATTTTATAATTTAGTTAAGAAAATAGTTTTTGTTATGGAAATGTCTAGAGGAGACCTGTATTATATGAAGTACCCAATGACCAGTGTCTGTGATAGTCTGCACTGAATCATGTTATCATCAAGCACAAGAGAATTACTAATCAAGTTGCTTCTGTATTTGGGTTATGGTTTCAAGTTGCCAAAGAGATTAAATTATTTCTCAGACAAGTAAAGTTTCAGGGACTCTGAAGGATGACTTATATAGTAAAATATTTTTTTATCATCCCATCCTTACTCCCTTCATCAGCTAAAACAACTCCATATTTCAAATAATAAATTTCAAAGATGAAATAAAGAATATTGATGCCTCAGATCTTCTATGCAAAACATACATTTTTCTCAGGATTGGACACTGCACTGAAGAAAATGTAAATAATTGGTGTAATTATCTCCAAGCTCATAACTAAGACTATTAAACTAATAGGTAGCTAAATTTGTAATACAAACACCGTATATTAATATGTTGTCTTTCATGTAAAAGTTTTATTAAAGAGTAAGCTACTGGGGAGCTATTCTTGCCTCCAGTACAAATAAATTAGCATTTTAAAGTATACATTAATGATCAGCGTTAGAATAGGCGGTAGGGAGAGTTATGGCACATGGAGGGAAAGCACATGAATCTAGGGCTCTTGAGTATAAATATACCACCTATCTACTTTAAATATTTTCCTAAATGGCATTTGAGTTATCAGCTTGAAGTCATTATAGATTTATTTTCCTTTTGAAGGATGAAATTGTTCCTATAGGCTGTGTTAAATGTTATTAATTTTAAGAATAAAAGTTACAATACATTTCTGTTTATGAAATGTAATTGAACCATAAATTATATTAGTACAAAATGCAGATAAGCAATAATTTTTCACAACCCAATAGTTGAATTGTAACACTAAGTAGTCATTCTGAATTAAAACTAGCCAAGAATATCTTCCTAGTCCTATTTGTATACAAACGGAAAATATTTTTGTCTAATGCATGAATTTACTTGTACTGACTGCTTTGGGAAGCTTAATGTAAAGCTTGTTTTATGAATCATTGATTCTTGGGTTGATTAACTTCACTTAGTAAACAAGAACTTGTCACGTTTTGATGTTATGATGACTCCCCATTTTATATGCTCTTCAAATATGTCCTAATTTTTACTTGAAATATATTGCCTCAATAACTATTCATCAGCATTCTGGGTATTGTTATATTAATCTTAAAATTCTTGCCCACATTACTAATGAGTAGAAATTCATATTGCATTATGTGTAACTACCGAGTAAACATTTGATATTGTCTACTGTTCATAAGGATTCTCAGAATTTTAGACCTGAAAGGAAATTTAGAGATCAACTAATTCAAATTTTCCATTTGTAACAAGAAGAAAATAATTTCCTAAAATATTAACTGCTTACTCAAGGTAAATGGGCTGAGTGGCAGAGCTTGAATTAGAACTAGGTGTTTTAATTGCTGGTTCATATATTTTTCTACCTAACTTCAGAGTTTCTCCTATTATAAAAGTGAAGGATATGTTTAAAAACAGCACTACCACCTACAAAAATATTTTCAAGGTAATTAAGTGTTTATTCAAATATCAGTTTTGATGACATTGATCCAAAAAAGGAGCAAGGAAATGCTTCATCCCTGTTTTGATAGCAACATCTCATGGGCAGGAAGGGAACTGGGAAATCCAAATTGCTATATCTACAACAAGGTGTATATAGAGCACATGGGTGAATGGGTAGAAGGAAGAAGCTATTGGCTATGATTATTCATTTTCTCTTCATGTTAGGTTAGCCAACGGCAAGCAGTTAATTGTTTCTTAGAGAACCTCTGCTAGCAAAAGCAGAAATCAGTTTTGGGAAGAAAGAAGATGGAAATATGGAGAAAAAATTGTCCTTATTGACCTTTAAATGGAAAGGGAAAGTCTTGGTGACATGAAACATGTGAAATTCTTATGACAAGGTCTCAGTGTTGTCATGGTGGTTTTTATATCCAATACATGGGTTTTGCTCCCAATTTCACATTGGTCTTGTAAATGTAACATAGTGAAAACTAAAAGAGATAGTGTATATAAAAACTCTTTTTAATTAGAAGTTAGAGAAAAGTAATTTTCCTGAAATACTTTTTTCCTACTCTCCATTGTTGAATAAATATTAGGAAACATTTAACTTTAAGTTATAAGTAATATAATGTAAAAATGAATGCCAATGATGTAATTGTCTGATAAAATCTGTACTACCTGAAGAGTTGAAATTAATTTATACTAAATCATTATCTTTTTATGGCAGGCAGATGTTGGGGTTATGGTATTAATGAACTTTGGGTTCTTTTCATTGACAGATCAGGATCTGCTTTTTAATAAATGGAAAAGCTAAGGTCTAACCCTTCTGGCAGCAGATTGGCTTTCTAATTATCTTAGTAATAGCTCTAAATTATTATTCAATGTAGGTCTGTATCCCACTGTTAGTGGGTCATGATTTCCCTTAGGATTCATACTTTTTTCCTCTTTTAGTAAATGACTTGCCATCTGCAGATAATACGAGTTCATTGTCTAATTTTTAAAATAATATTGCTATGGTCAGGAAGATATTGATACATTTGAAAGGGTCTGAAAGTGAAATGGGAGACAAAGCAGCTGATTCCTTTTTAAGATTCATTCTCCCTATTCTCCTGAAAAAATGATTATATTAGTAATTTCATATTGCAGTGCATTATGTTTATTATGTTTTTCTTTCTTACTTTAATGTGATATATACAATGTTTCTACTAGATTAATTTTTATTTCTTATAACAATAAAATTGCATGAAAGTGCCTCGGTAAGAAGCCACCAAGTTATAGAGAAAGGCTCAGTGAACTATGCTTTAATGTTATCTCTGACAGAGACTCGCTTTTATTTTTAGTTTTTCTTTTTTTTTTTTAGAGACAGGATCTTCTGTCATGCAGGCTGAGGTGCAGTGGCATGATCATAGCTCACTGTAACCTCAAACTCCTGGCCTCAAAGCAGTCCTCCTGCCTCAGCCTCCTGAGTAGCTGGGACTGCAGGAGTGCACTGTCATGCCTGGCTATATACATTTTTAAAAATTTTTTTTTTTTTTTTTTTTGTGAGAGAACATTTGCAAAAGTCATGTGTTTATTGGTGACTGAGAAATCCTTAATAAATTCCCCCCAACAGAGATTTTGCAGACTACATTTTTTGATCATAATCAGATAACGTGCAAATAAATAATAAAATTACTAAAAGGGGAGAACAACCCTACTTGGAAATCAAGAAGCCCCTTCCTGGGCTGGGTACAGTGGCTCACGCCTGCAACCCCAGTGCTCTGGGAGCCCGAGGTGGGAGGATTGCCTGAGACCAGGAGACCAGCCCGGCAACCTAGCGAGATCCAGTCTCTACAAGAAAAAATAAATTAGAAACCTAGCTGGGCATGGTGGCATGCACCTGCGGTCCCAGCCACTCTGGAGGCCGGGGTGGGAGGATCCCTTGAGACCAGGAGCTAAAAGCTACAGCGAGCCATGATGGTGCCACTGCACTCCAGCCTGGGCAACAAAGTGAGTCCCTGTTCTAAAAAAGCCCCCAAAAGCCCCAAGAAACCCTTCCTCAATAACCTCTAGATCAAAGAGGAAATCAAAATTGATATTACAAATTTCTACAGA